>JAXQQM020081858.1:0-193823 GCA_034641835.2 Pinus albicaulis | reverse complement strand
ATCACAATCCTTCCGCGATCTCCGCGGATGAACACCTGCACACAGAAGAAACGAACAGATACAAGCATAGGAACCAGCATACGTAACTAAACATCGGTCATAAAAGATATTACTCGCATTAACATGATGGAAAAAGGAGTGGAACCATAATCATAGTCATCTATTAAAATGATAAACGAATAGAAGTTACAACCAAGTTCTGACGTTGCAGCCTCCTTCGAACGGGTCTCCGGTCGTCCACGTCTCGCAAAGCTCGCCAAGGGAAAGGGAAACCTCTCCAGAGTCTCGTAACAATGGTCTCCTCGCTTAAATGGGCCTTAAGGGAAAGAAGGGATTCTTTATAACACAAAGGCACTTGGAAATAGGGAGATGCAAAGCTTCAGCACTTCAAGACTAGCTTGCCATGGATTTGAGCAGGCTTTTATAGATGGGGAAGGAGGGAGTTGGGATCCCTATTATTATGGGATTGGCCCTATCAACAAGGAAGGTTCCATGGGAGGTGGAAAAACCAATTCCCTTCCATAGAACTCCCGCAGCCAAACCTCCCAACTCAAGATAGGCAATGGTTGTGAGTTTGTTTGAACTCAACTTCCGCCATCCATATTTAAAAAACAGCCCCTAAAATGGGTGGCGCGATTGCTGCTCTATGACAGAGCGCCAAGTGGCGCGACCTCTTTACAGGATTTCCCTGATTGGCGCGAGCACTGAACTGTCCACCCGCGCCAATGCAAAAAGAGCTGTTTTTCATGGATTTTGCAAGGAGATGTCTCAAGGGGAAATGAAGCTCATACTCAGAGGGATGCATTGATGATGTTTTCAAGGCATGACAGTGTTCACAAGTCACATAATGGGTCCTCCATTGTGCGGGACGGGGAATGGTAGGGACGGTGACAAATTACTGTGTAACAGATGCCCCCTAAAGCATGAGGCCCGAGAGAGAGAGGGGTGAAATGCTTTACGAGAACATGTCCAACTGAAGGCCCGCCGTCGGAAAACCTGCACAGACAGATACAACTGATATCTCAAGTACATGATGTATATATATGGTATGGACGCAGCCATCCAACTAAGATCAAACAAATAGACTCAGGTATGGTCGCAGCCATCCAATCATTGAGTCATGTACATAATGACAATAATCCACAATCGCAGCCTGGATTACAACAGACACAAACCAGGGTCTTGCGCTCCATCTCGACCCAAACAAGTACAAGTTCGAGCATGTGAATATGTGAGCTGAAGTCGAACATGCAAGAACATCGTCTGATTACCAGCCAATGATGAAAGCTGTTAACAGACGCGAGAGAAACCACCAATAACGACAATGGTCCTCAAGGTACTACAGGTACAATCTACGGCGTGCGAATAAATGAGTTGACGTCGAACACCCGCAGAATCATTCGATCGGAGGCCAATGATGTAAACCTCACGTCGAATGCGACGAACCTGCCATTGAGGCATGCAGGCTCCAAGGTACCATCAGGAGTCTCTAGACCAACTTCCCGGATAATGAGTTGAAGTCGACAGGAAGTGACCTTGATCGAAGGTGGGCCATAATGATTCCCACATCATCGACACGAGACAGAGAAACATGATGTTTTGTTGTGAATCAGGATCGTATGAGAAACAGAGGAAGGTTGATATTTGCAGAGGCCAACTTCTCTTGAACACATGAACGGCACGACAATGGACTTGGCAGTATTTGACATCAACGGATCAGAGGTCAAAGCGACGAGGCAGTGAATAGACGAGAGGTCAAAAGAGATTACCCAAACCCATGGAAGCAAAGTGAAACAACGAGATGAGATGTCCCCAACCCGACACGAATGCGGACAAGTGCCATGTTCAAGAGCGACATACTGCCGACGACAACGACGATGGTTCCATTTTTCCCCCACCATTTCTGGCGAGTACCCCAATTATTTTTGATAACAAGCTTGAAGGGGATAGCATATGCTTGTGATATAAGTCCACCCTTCGGGCGAATCCATCCCAGTGCATTTAACGAGTCCTAGGAAGGAGAAACTCGGAGAACGTCATTTCGACGGAATCCAATGTCATCAGGGTTTAACGAGTCTGACAAAGGAAGAACTCAGCGTCTTTTCATGTTTAGAGAGTTTGAAAAGACAGCGGAAAAGAAAACTCCACAGGTCCCTTTTCGTAAATAGTTTCCCAGATCCGAAAAGGTAGAAAACAATATCCGGGAAAACCTCCTAGTCGCGATAGGCTAGGGTATTCCTTTTCGTAATCGATCCAGCCCAGCCCGAAAAAGGGTTAAACTTATACTGGGTGAATGTCGATTCGTGTCCATTTTAACGAGATCGAAACGACAAGGGCCTCGACGATCTTTTCATATTTAGAGAGTCAGAAAAGAGCTTAAAGATGACTCCAAAGTGACTTTTTCGTGTATTTACCGAGTCTGAAAAAGTATAAAATACAACTCGTTTCCACCTTTTTAAGTTGCAAATACCTGCCACTGCACATACCCAACAAGCGTAAAACCCATTTTCGACATAATACATGCAAATATTTGACGAAAATAAGTTTTGAAAACTCATTTTAACGTCGAAAAGCTATAAATATGTCCAATGGTAAAAAATGAAATTACTTTTTACTATTTACCTTGTGGAGAGCAACAGTGGTCCATTTGGAGCAGAATCTTCTGACGGCGATTGCGACCAATCCAGGCAACGATTCAGCATCTCGTCTGAGACAGGTAAGTGGCGCTCTTTTTCTCCTTCTTTCCATACATTTTTTAATGCATTTCCCTTAAAAATCAGCTCTGTAAGGGCACTTTTGAAATTTTAGGGCCGGGCCAGGTGGCGCGGGTATCGGGCACGGACCCGCGCCACTAGGCTCTTTTTACCAAAGGGCCCGCGCCACATGGTGCGACTGTCAGAAAAACAGTCGCGCCAGCGGCGGAACCCAAATTTCCGCCTAAAATTCCACCATTTATGCCAAATTTCTTGAATTTTGAAGCTCACAAAAGATCTAATCAAGGGCTTTGAACCATGTGAATGCAGATAAACAGTCAGAATGGTAATTGAATGGAAGGAACGGGAACACGGAGATGAGGACGAAGAGGCCATGCAAAGCCAGGATTTTATGAATGCTCTAAGAGGCTGTGGCTTAAAAAAGTTCTTCCTCACGCCATGCTTACGATCTCAGCCTGAGCTCCTCCAATATCTGATCAACCTCTGGGATGAGAACGACCAAGTATTCAGAATACGAGACCAGGTGTTGGAATTGGAGGTCACTGACATTTATTTCGTTACTGGATTATCCCGCAGGGGTCCAATCCCTGTACTGACCGAGAGCAGACCATCAGGGGAAAAGATGGAAGAAGTAATGGCGCGGGTGTGCCGTGGGGCACAAACATGAACAGGGAGTAAGAAGGTATATATCTCAACCATCCCTGATCTAGCACTGAGAATTGTACTCCACACCATTACGCGGGCTGCTGGATCGCAGGCACCGCACGAGGCTACAAAGACTCAACTCTTACTGGCCTCAGAATGCATGGGTCCCCGACTGTATGATTTGGCAACAGCTGTGACCATCAACATGAAAAGGTAGCTGACAAAATGCAAACAGGGCAAACTGAAGCAGTTTGGGTATGGTTCCATCTTGGTATCGTTCATTCTGGAACGCATACCAACCTTCCAGGGCCAAGAGGCCCGTGTGGCGAGTCCGGTACCACGAGAGCCGAGAATGGCTCGCTGGGCAGCGCTGATGCCCAGATCTGGAGGCGGGCAACAGATGTCCTGGAAGCCCGAGTTCTTTAGGTGGCTACGGCGCCAACTGATCGTTGTGGAAGATTGGCCCTATGCGGGAACTGACTTTACAGGGGACCCAGATCTCCCACTGCCAGAAGGAGACGACTGGGACGAAGAGCTGGGTAAGACCTCATATTTTTGATTTTATGTTTATATGTTTTTTGTTAATACATACTTGTCTAAACACAACTATATATGCATGCAGATGTAGGACCCGAGAGACCAGCCGGGATGTCTCCTATCTCCCGGAGGACACAACTCGCCCCTGAGATTCAGGGGGAAGGCACCGGAGGAGGGGCACTGGTTCAGAACCTTGAGGGGATCGTCCATGGGATCCCAGACTATGCCCGACTGTCAGATGTACCACTGGATTACCAGCGCCATACGGTGGGAGTTCCAAACCGACTCCACCGAATCCTGAGGCGGCTAGTTCGTGCAGTGACGTGCTATCATGAGCACCATGCTGATTAGTCTCTAGGATTTAGCCACACCTATTTTTGAGAGACACAGTGTCTCCGGATGTATTAAGACAATTATGTATATTTTTGAGTTTTATGTGACACACTTCTATGTAAACATTTCGATATATATATATGCATATCTATTTCTGGATGAGTCTTCTTTACATGCGATGATGATTTATAAATTGCGCAAATGTCTGTCTAACACCAAATTTGCTACTGCATCTGTTAATGTATTCAAATGTCTGGGTATATGATGATATGCAATGTATTCAAAATTCCTTTCCAGTAATCGAATACGCAAATACAATCGTAAAATGGACGGGTTTCTTACCGAATAGTGCCCGTTCAGCTGAACACTACAAGCTGTGAATCTAGGTACACGAGCAATTCACGGATACCAAGGTTGACTGCCTCGGTTAATAATTCCAACACGGCGCTATATTCCGCGATATTATTAGTGAGCGTCCTAAACACACACCTTGCAGGTCAATCAACTCACCAGCAGGATCGTAGATTACCCAGGCTGCGGAAGACAGATTCCTGGTGCTGCGGGAGGCACCATCCGCGAAACCAACAAATGGATGAATAGACATCTGCACAACCAGGAAGACCCGATCAGCAGAAAGATGTTTACAAAGCACACCACACCATGCACACAAATGACAATCACACACCTATGTACACACACCACACCAAAAATCATTTCAGGCGTAGTACTTCTTAAGGTACAGCCCATTTCTGGGCTGCGCCAATGGAACTCCTTCGTAATCTATAAGCTCGTAGGCCCCATTTTTCAAAACACGTTTTACTATATAGGGACCGTGCCACATCGGCTGGAGCTTCCCGGCACCAAGCTTGTCATGTGCCTGGTCGTACAAAAGAACTAAGTCTCCTTCAATGAAAGAACGGGGAGAAACAGATTGATCAAAATGAGATTTGACCCTCTTCTTTTGTGCTTCGATGATCAAAGCAGCTAGACGACGGGTTTCATCCAACCGTTCGAGATACAAAAGACGCTCTTCCTCAGGAGAAGTATCCGGTAAGAGCTCCACAGCTAATTTGAGCGAAGGAATTTCACATTCAACCGGCAAAGTAGCTTCCAGACCGTACACTAGTTGAAATGGTGTGAATCCGGTTGCACTTTTAGCAGATGTTCGGTATGCCCAGAGAGCTGAGAACAGTTGGAGATGCCAACTGGATTTATGAATCCCAACTGTTCGCTGAAGCATCGTGACCAAAACCTTGTTCACTGCTTCAACCTGACCGTTAGCTTGAGGGTAGTACGGCGTTGAGCTGTCGTGACGCAGGCCCAACGCAGTTGTCAGCTCCGCCATCATGTAGTCACGGAAATGAGTACCGTGATCAGTGACGATAGCTTGAGGAACCCCGAATCGTGCAATAACATGGTTGAATAAGAATGAAGCAGCCGTTCTTCCGTCAGCAGCTAGTGTAGGCATCGCCTCGGCCCACATGGTGAAGTAGTCGACGGCGACAATGATATACGCATGGCCCCCGGCCGAGTGAGGGTTACACGTCATAAAATCCACGCCCCATTTCGCGAAAGGGCCGACGGTAATAACGGGATGCAAAGGCAACGGCGGCGCGCGCATCTTGCGCTGAAAAATCTGGCACGGATGGCATTTTCGGACTGCAGTGATGCAATCCTTGAATATAGACGGCCAGAAGTAACCTGCCCTCAGAATCTTTTGGGCAGTGGCATATCCGGACATGTGTCCACCACGGGCGCCACTGTGGCAGTCATTCAAGACTTTCTCAGCCTCGTCCAAGGTAAGGCATCGTCGGAGCACCGAATCTACTCCAATACGATATAGGGTATCTCCTACTATGCGGTAGGGTTGGGACTGGTGCCGAATCCGACGGCGTGCGGCTTTATCCAACTCAGACCGGAATGTCGCGGTCTGAAGATACACTATGATGTCACCGTACCAAAGATCACGAGTATCAATAAGAAACAGCGTTTCATCCGGTATATGATCTTCAGAATGTTCAAGAAGAGAGTCTGTAGGGAGAGAACATATCAAATCCGCGAAGACCAGTGATTTAGTTGATTTGGCAGTGGTGAACTCCAAATCAAACTCCTGCAGGATGACGATCCATTTGGAGTACTTGCCCCCCAGCAATTGTCTAGAAAGAATATATGTCATGGGGTTGCAGTCTGAAACCACTGTTATCGTGCGCAATAGGATGTAATGGCGAAAGCGTTGTACGGCATGTACGGCTGCTAAGGCCAACTTCTCGACATGTTCATAACGCGTTCCCGGGTCGAGAAGGTTCCGAGAGAGGTAATAAACAACATGTTCATCACCGTTCTCGTCATCCTGCACCAAGACCATGGCGATGGTGCTTAATGCGGCGGCTAGATACAACGTAAAGTCGCGGTGGTAGTCCGGAGGACGAAGCAACGGAGCATTGACAAGCAATGTCTTCAGCTTCTCAAAGGATTCTTGAGCTATTTCGTCCCAATGAAAGGGAACATTCTGCTTTAACAAACGAGTGAATCCTTTGGCCACCTCGGCGTAATTCGGGATGAAGCGCCTAAGAAAATTCGCTTTCCCTTGCAGACTCTGCAACTGATAAAGGGAGGAGGGTGACGGGAGATTTATAATGGCCTCAACTTTCAGAGGGTCGAGGCGAATTCCGTCTTTCGAGACTATAAAGCCTAAAAGACGGCCAGAATCGACGCAGAAGACGCACTTATGAGGGTTGAGCCTAATATTGTAGCGTCTACAACGAAGAAATATCTGGCGAAGATGCTCAGGGTGATCCTCTCGCTTACCCGAATGGGCAGGCAAGTCGTCCAGATAAGGCTGGACAATGTGGCGAATATCATGAAAAGCGTATGACATCGCTCGCTGAAATGTGGCGCCAGCGTTCTTTAAGCCGAACGGGAGTTTTTTATATGCAAAAGTGCCCCACGGACAGATGAATGTGGTCTTATGTTGATCCTCAGGTGCAATATTGATCTGGTTGTAACCTGAGAAACCGTCCATTAAAGAATAAATCTCACTCCCGGCGCAATTGTCGATAATCTGGTCGATAAACGGAGTGGGATAATTATCCTTAGGACAGGCGCGATTAATATCGCGATAATCCACACAGACTCGAATGGTACCCTGCTTTTTATCGACAGGGACGATATTGGACACCCATTCTGTAAGGGGGATAGGATAAATAAACCCCGCGTTCAGAAGTTTTTCAACCTCTGCCTTGATAGCGGCGGCTTTCCGAGGATGCATGGGACGCAAGCGTTGACGCACGGGTTTCGCACCTGGGTAGGTTGGAATCTCGTGCACGACAATACTAGGATCAATTCCCGGCATTTCCTCGTAGGACCACGCAAAAACATCTCTGAACTCTTTGAAAAGTTCCGTATAGACTTGAATCTCTTCGGGAGAACAAGTCACACCCACATGAATGTTCTCAACAATCCCTGGTTTAACAGAGATGTTGATAGGAACCGTTTGAGTAATGTTACTCAGATTACCTTCCGAAAAGACCTCGTGCGTCAAGATCGGTGTTTGAAGAGGAGGGGAAGGAACCTGAGTAGCATAGCGCTCCAGACAATTAGACATTGCCCCCAAGCTGGGCATAAACGAGGAGCGATGATGCCCATCGCCCCAGGGTAGCTCCTCAAGAGACATAGTTTCAATGATGGCTTCATCTGAAGGAAAAGTCTCTCGGAGAGGATCAGGTGAATCAGCCTGACCAAGCCAGGGGGATTGCGAGTAGACGTCGAGAGCCATGCTCATCGGAGCATGCTGAGGAGGTGGAGGATACGATGCGGCAACAATCTCACAGTAGCTGATCTCTACTGGCGTCAAAGGCATGGATTCTCCAAACTCATATACCTGCTCAGGTGTAGGAATGAGCCAGGGGTCATCAGTCCTGGACAGCATGTTGACTTGAGCGGTATTCGGTGGCGGCGCAGGGAAAATACCCATGAGGACTGGGTCTTTGAAAAGACCAGGTCCTATGCTGTCTGGTGGATTCGGGATTTGATCCACATACGGCACGTTGTTCTCGGAGCTCGAGGTAAAAAATGACAACTGGTCTACTGTGACAATCTTGCCCTCGTGAGGGAACTTGATGAATCGAAAGACAGTAGACGGCACGCAGAGCATGGCATGGGTCCAGCTGCGGCCAAGAAGTATATTGTAGTTGAGTTTGGCGTCAACCACTTCTACTTCCACGTTGACAGTTTTTCCCTGTAACGTGATCGCAAGACTCTCGAGAACTCCCAGGGGTTTAGATTCCCGGCCATCAAATGCCTCAAGGGCATTGGGCGACGATGACAAAGTTGGAGAGCCAATGGCCTTCCAACAGGCGGAGGACATAACGCAGGTAGATGCACCTTCATCTACGACGGCCCTATGAACATTTAGACCGTTAATCCCGACTTGAATAACCAAAGCGATTTGATGTGGAAGCCGGGGAGTAAAATTCTCCAGATCGAAGGTGAGAAGGCTCGAGTCGGCGGGATCGATACCACCGATGGCAGACAGCAAAGCCTTCCGTTGCGAAGGACAACTTTGAAGAACCTCCAGTGCAGACATAGCACTTGGCGCTTGTGCCAAATCCTCAACAATACTGTAATGTTGAGCGGCACGAGCATTTGGATTATAAGAGGATCTCCGAAGAACACCCTTGGGAGGTGGCTTCACAACGGGTTCGAGAGTCGGCTTCTCGATTTCTAATGAACCGGAAGCAGGTGGGGGAGGCGGTCCATCCGCGACTGCCTTCCCGGGTGCCTGCCGTGATTCACTGTAGTCCTTCGACCGCGTAGCGATAGTGATAGGTGCATTCGTCTTCATCATGAAAACCTGGGACCCAAACGGTGCAGACGGTGACGCCTGCTCGACCATCTGGGTCTGCTGAGATGGAAATGGCTCTTTTAAAACAGCCGGAGTTCCCTTTGAGCCTTTAAGAAGTTGACTGATTTCGGATCGTCGTGGACAATCCTTAGTATAGTGGTCACCTTCACAGATGAGGCAAGGAAATTTCGGCTTACGTTGGGAGCCATCCTCAGATCGAGATTTAGATTCCAGTTTCGGGGCATCAGATTTTGATTTGCCTTTGCCCTTCTTCTTCCCCTTGGAGGATTTATCTACAGGATTGGCCTGAACAGCATTTACCTCCGCGGTTTTACCAGAATCGGATGAAGCGGGATTAGCAGAGGTATTATTGGAAGAATTAGCCTTCTGCTTCCCATTCGAAGACTTCTTCGAATTTTGAGAGACGGAACCAATGACGCCATCCACCGTAGGGGTAGGCGGGGTCTTTTTGGCTCCGGGCCATGGAGCATCAGGCAGGATTTCATAAAGCGTGCCAGATTGCGAATAAACAAGATCCAGATACTGGGCACGCGCGATAGCTTGTTCCTCCGTCACACACGCTCCCATCGCGATATCCTGAGCGATTTTATTCACAAAGGAGGTGGTGAACCAGTGAGTCAAAATCTGATCAGGTATGTGAAACTTGATCAGTCGACGACAGCGCCGCCACTCATGGATGTGATCCGAGATGTGAGTGGCCGAGTCCTGCTTCAGGGAAGACAGGAGGTGCGTCCCGGTCTCATACCGGACTGGTAACTGGAAATGCGTGAGGAAAGCCATAGCTAACGAGTTGAAATCCCGAAAAATACCACGGGATAGCTCTATGTACCACTTAGCAGCAGCTCCTGTTAACGTACGCTGGAAAAGACGCAAACGAACCGAATCGTCAGTCCAAGAGTTAGACGAGCACCAGAGGTGATACGTCATCACATGCGCCTAGGGGTCTTCTCCAGATTTGCCCTCAAACTTGGGACAGTCACCTGGTATCTTGGTTGGAACCGGGGGCCAATATGGATTATGAGAAATCGGATCATTGGTCAACTTCGAAACGTCCGGTAGATCCAAGGTAGCCAGGAACGGCAATGGAGGGTTAATTCCCATGCCAGTCCCAGAATAAGGTCCGGTACCCATGCTCCACGATGGTTGTGAATATCCTTGCCCCCATGGGTTCTGTCCCGTAGGATTCTGACCGTGAGGGGCATAATTCGTATAGCCAGACTGATTTGGATTCTGGTAACCATTGTGTGGGGCCTGATAACCAGAGTTCGTACCCTGATTAGGCGTTTGCCCCGTATAAGCAGCGTTTGGATTTGGCTGCTGAGCATAGTTAGAACCGGGTGGAGGAGGTTGATGCTGAGAACCTCTAGAGTGGTTATAGTTCGGTTGTGATTGACCATGAGGATAATAACCACCCTGAGGATGAGTAGACTGCTGATAAGTGGAACCCTGCGGAGCCTTGTACGTAGGGCGCAGTTGTTGATTAGGCTGCGGCATTGAATGAGCAGGCTGCTGGGCAGAGTGAACGGAATGAGAGGGCTGCCCTGAATGAATAGGTTGACCCGAGTGAGGGGGTGGCCCTGAATGAACAGGTTGGCCCGGATAAACAGGCGGCGCTGGTCGCGCAGGTTGACCTGGTTGTAAGTGAGCCCCAGGTTGCATCGAGTAAGCCGGTTGGCCTGGAGGCGGGACACCAGGTTGTACCGGATGACCCGGTTGGCCTGGTGGAGGAACAGGACCAGGTGCTTGCTGAAAACCAGTTTGACCTGAAGCAGAACCATGAGGTGGTCCTGGCTGATATGCAACGTTAGAGACAACAGGATACTGCGGTTGCATCGGTAAAGAAGGCTGGATTTGCCCCCCAGGACCATAGGTCGGTCCCGGTTGATACCCCGGCTGAGGCTGAGCAGGTTGACCAGCAGGGCTATAATATGGTCCTTGCGGATTGTACAATGGCCCTTGCTGGCCCGCAGAGTAGCCTTGAATGGGCTGTCCCTGTGGGTCGTACTGATAGCCAGGTTGGCCTGCAGGTTGGCCTTGGAAAGGCTGTGCCTGCAAGTTCTGAGCCTGGTTGTACGGTAAACCTTGAACATAAAGATAAGCCTCAGGAGCAGGAAGACGCAAAATGTCCCCATGCTCATCAAGCTGACCCGGGAAACCATACACGGGAGTGTCGTCCTGTGCATAGTGCGAAAAGAAAGATCGGTAAGGATCTTGGGGGATTTGTCCAGCCCCGGCGTCCGGCTGCTGTAAAAACAACCGATACTCCTCCGGAGAGATATTCTCCGGTATAGCAGTAGCTAGATAAATGTCTTCAGGAGTTGGCCCAGATCTAGTAGCAGATGCTGAGACAACAGCAGAAGAGGCAGCCACACAAACAGTGGGCCGCACGGGAACAGAAGTGACGGGCGTCGAAGGAGACACCCCGGGTGTAGTGGCAGCTAGCCTCGAAGCAGGAGATGATATTCCCATAGAGGCAGCAGCTGAAATAATCTGACCCAGAGATCTGTATCCCTGCGGTAAAGAAGGACTGGCTGACGACATGGTAGCCAGCTCAGAATCGTCTCCCTCAAACAATCTACGAGGGATGCGCTGATAGTCATCAGACCCCGGAATTTCCTCACCAGAATCACTCATGGTTGATCCTGCCGTTAAATCACGCAAAAGACGGCGAGGACTAGGAGGAAAAACAACAGCAACAAACGGTGAACCCGATGTAAGAGAAAGGAAATCATCTCCTAATCTCAATTCAGACACAGGGTCCGAAAAGGGCCAATTGAACTCAACTGGTCCTCCAAAGGGTTGCTCGGCGAGAACCGGTCCCCCTCGAGGCTCGGAAACAACAGGCTGCTGTGGTTCAACAGAAGGCTGAGAAGCCTCTGAAGAATCGTCCGTGTAAGGACTACCAGTAGACGAAACCGAAGGTTCCGCCACCGTGACAAAAGACTAAAAGAAGAGAGAAAACACACACACGGGCTGAAAGCGAGTTAAGACACACGATCAAATAGTCACAAGCAATATCTAAACGGGTGTGTAATCGTGGGAGATTGATTTTACCACATTGGAAAATAAACAAGTTCTACCGTTTCATGTTTTAAGAGTCGAGAAACGATAAAAAGATGACTCTATCTCTTTCAGAGTTGAAACAAGCGTGAAAGGACAAGCGCTTGACGGTCTTTTCAAGTTTAGGGAGTCAGAAAAGACCAAATGACTGCTCAGGAAAAACTAGGCACAAAAGGGTGTACCAAATATCCGTGAACTGCAATATACACCTTGGTTTCAAAATGAAACAGAAATCGACCAAGGACTTTCCGTACGTGCAGGTAGTCTCCCCGAATGCTGTGTTCGGTGTATCACGGGTATAGGGCGGCAGACTCGGCTTCCTGTGGATAAAGGATCGAAAACCTATAGGGGTCTCCCTTTATATACGCGACGGTACGGGGAGCGCAAGTCCGTACTAGCGCTGTCTAAAGCCAACAGGCGAACGACAGCTGCTAGGTTTAACGACGCCGGAACACGTCTCTAGCCTAGACTTTATAAATATGTTGCGTTAAGTTCCAATGTTGCCTTAGGTTAATTGAATAAGTTTTACAGTTGATCTTCAATTAGATTTCAATTTCCAGGCCCTATCGTATGTAGTGTCTCCTAAATGCAAGCTATATGCCACGGTGCAACATTTCGTTCGATGAAAACTAGTTAAATAAGAGTTGAGAGCTTTTATGCAAACGAAATGAACGGAATACAAACAAGAATGTCTCTAATGCAACTAATGCAATTGCACACTTTTCATTCAAAACACTAATCACTAGCGATATGGAAAAGATCACAATTTGCACTAATTAATCAAAACAAAAGAGATTTTTTTGATTTTCAATGTCTAATGGCTAATATGCACTGAAAACAAAAGGAACAATTTGAGAAATGATATCCAAGAGAGCGAAACAAACAAAATTCACTCAACAAAGCAAGCAACCAAATCTCCAAATCGACCCAAAGTCTCTCAAAGCAGAGAAAGACTCGAAAACACCCAATGGACCGTGTGATCTAGGTCCAAAGCAAGGGCAAACGAATTCTGAATGAAAGAATGAACAATCACTCAAAAGACGCAGCAAAACAACCAAAGACTGTTAAGAGAGTGTGGAGAATCAATCAACAAGTTGACAGGACAATCAAGACACCAAAACTCCCAAGGAGGGCTCGATTCACTATGCCACTAGATGCCCTAGGCTCCAAAACGCGAATCGGGTAGATAGATAAACGGCCTCTGCTGATAGCGTGAATTCAATGCAACAAGACTCCAAATACACTCGTACAACTGGTGAAATTGTATAGTAGCAGCATCAACAAGTCAGAACAAAAAACGAAGAAACCCTGCAGCCAGGTACACACCGTGTCCTTGAAATCACATCAGTAGAAGCGCAGTGGCGGCGAGACGATAATGCACACATATGCGATCACGTTGAAAACCGCGCTGTACCGTAGTTCTTCAATAAAAATTAAAAACAAGCTATTCTGAAAGAAGACCAATACAGGCTAAGCAAACCAAGAAGCTAAAATAATGAAAGAATCCAACCCAGAAGGTTCATCAAGCAAGGAGAAACAATCAAGGTGAAACAATCATAAACAAGACAAGGAAGACCGGACGATCCCCAGTGGAGTCGCCAATTTGTTGAGGAGGTAAATCCCCTCTGCGGACAGAGGCGATCCCTACTAGCCCAGCAGGGGTCTAGCAACAAACGAACAATGCTATGACGCAAGCTCCTAGTTACGAAATGAAAGATCGAATAAGAGTTTGCCCTAATTCCAATAGATTCGAAGAAGAGATGTCCCTTGCCTGTACCGCAGACTTATAAATCCTTCCACGATTCCGTGGATGAACACCGCACACAGTGAAGAACGAACATATGTTTACAGAACCGCATACGTGAACTAACATCAAGCGAAAGACACTACTTCAGACGTTACAATGGAAAAAGGAGTGAAACCATAATCATAGTCATCTATTAAAATGATAAACGAATAGAAGTTACAACCAAGTTCTGACGTCGCAGCTTCCTTCGAACGGGTCTCCGGTCGTCCACGTCTCGCAAAGCTCGCCAAGGAAAGGGAAACCTCTCCAGAGTCTCGTAACAATGGTCTCCTCGCTTAAATGGGCCTTAAGGGGAAGAAGGGATTCTTTACCACACAAAGGCACTTGGGAATAGGGAGATGCAAAGCTTCAGCACTTCAAGACTAGCTTGCCATGGATCTGAGCAAGCTTTTATAGATGGGGAAGGAGGGAGTTGGGATCCCTATTATTATGGGATTGGCCCTATCAACAAGGAAGGTTCCATAGAAGGTGGCAAAACTACTTCCCTTCCATAGAACCCCCGTGGCCAAACCTCCCAACTCAAGATAGGCAGTGGTTGTGAGTTTGTTTGAACTCAACTTCCGCCATCCATATATAAAAAACAGTCCCTAAAATGGGTGGCGCGATTGCTGCTCTATGACAGAGCGCCAAGTGGCGCGACCTCTTTACAGGATTTCCCTGAGTGGCGCGAGTACTGAACTATCTACCCGCGCCAATGCAAAAAGAGCTGTTTTTCATGGATTTTGCAAGGAGATGTCTCAAGGGGAAATGAAGCTCATACTCAGAGGGATGCAATGATGATGTTTTCAGTGCATGACAGTGTTCACAGGTCACGTTATGGGTCCTCCATTGTGCGGGACGGGGAATGGTAGGGACGGTGACAAATTACTGTGTAACAGTTGTAAACATGCCTGCTCCTCTTCATGCTTAGCCTAAAAATCCTGAACCAAAATTTAACCCTGATGATGGTCTTCCTGTAGAATAACATATTCATAATTTTATGTTAGCTATAAAATTGAATGCAGTAATCAAATTGGATTGCGTTGTATGATTATTTCCATATACTTTAAAAGGATCTGCGGGATCCTGGTATTTTTCATTACCTGATCGCTCCATAACTAACTGGAATATGTTTGAAGAATAATTTCTGGCTAATTTTGGAGATGACAGAACTACTATGGCTCTAATGAATGATATTTTAAATCTGAAAGCTAAAACAGGTGAGAAGATAAAAGATTTTAACTCAATAAAATTCCTGTTACAACAGTTCCTGGTGAATAAGTTCAAATTGAGTGGTATATTTCATCACTTCCATCTAATATAGCTATTTTTGTTGATAGAAAAAAACTAGCAACTCTTGTAGAGAATATGAAAGGATCTCTATCTATAGAAAAATGCATAACGTCTCTTGAGAAAAAGAATTATCAGGAAGATCATAAATCAAAGAAAATATATTTAAAAGATGATTATAAAAAGAAAACACCAAAAGATCCATTTGACCTAGAAGGTATTCAAAATGTTTTGAAAACCATGACTAGTGAGATGGTAGACATGAAGAAACAAGTCTTCAAAAAGTCATATTCAAAAAAGCGTTTCAGGAATCTCAATAAGAAACAAACCTCTAATTCTCAACCCCCAAACCTTATATCTAATGTTGAATCAGATCAAGATGAGAAGGAAGAAAAAAAAGAGGAAGAGGAAGATGATGATGAAGAAGAAGAAGTTGAACTCAATGGAATGTGGGATTTTATCCTATCAAATGAAGAACAACTTGAAGATTTACCTATCATCACACGTAGCAAAAATATTACTAAAGCAACAAAGCCTAGTTAATAGCAAAAAATTTCCACTCCTACTAAAGAAAAACCAATAATTAAAAAGTCTAAGGCTATGCAAACAAGTGTCGTTACATCAGACTCTCCACCTATATTTAAAACAATGGTTATCTTAGATACCATTGAGTATAATATAGTTGAAGACATGAAGAAAACTAGGGAAAATATTTCAATTCATGAGTTTACCAAATTGAAGCAACAACAACAAATCTTACATAGAGAATTAGAATTTGTTCCTGCTTCAAACTTACCCGCTCCAGTTATAGTGCAAGCTGCTAATGAAATAGGTAAACCACCTTCTCCTTTAGAAAAAATAGATGCCTCATATTTAATTATGATAGGTGATCGATCCATATCTCATACTCCTCCATTTCTCTTAACCTATGAGATCTATAACAAAAATGTTCATAATTGTTTGATAGACTCAGGGGCTTCTTCGAATATAATGCTGAAATCAGTTTGTACTAAATTGAACATTACTCCTCAGAGTTATCCAGTTCATATAGTACAACTTGACAGAACTAGAGTAGATGTGGTAGGAGAATTGAAACTTGTTTCAATTAGATTTTCATCAAATCCTAAATTTGTTCAGATAACTGATATTTTGGTTGCAGACATTCCTGAATTTTATGGTTTAATTCTAAGTCATGATTGGTCTGAGAAATTGCATGGTGATTTCTCAACAGAATGGTCACATATGTGGTTACCACATAATGGAAAGCCAAACCAAATTCTATTTGATCATGAAAAAATTATGAAACACATAGTGGCTGATCTGAAAGAAATTAATGAGCTAGTAGCTTTCAATAACAAAATTATTGGAAACTACTCTACACAGTTATTTTTGGGAAACATTAATGCTCAACCATCTCTTTTCTTTGATAATGTAGTTGTATCTCAGATTGAGAATTTTTCCCAGCTAGATAATTCTAGATGTATTAATTTTTCAGATAGAGAAATAGTTGATTCCTTGTTTTGAACATTTTATTTTGACAGTTTTAAATATGATGATGGTGCAGGTGAGGGTTGCATTTTAATAAACCTAGAAGGCGAAAATACTATGTTAGCATGTTGATTAGAATTTGATTTTACCAGTAATGTAGCTTAGTATGAAGCATTAGTTCAAGGATTATTAAAATCTATTGATCTAAATATTAGATATTTGAAGGTTTTAGGAGATTCAGAAATTATAGTTAGGCAAGTGAGAGATACTATCCATTGTAATTATGGACATTTAAAACATTTCAATCATTACTCCAAGAATTAACTACTCATTTTTTAGCCTTTAACATTTCTTCTACCTCAAATATAGAATGCTAGTGCAGATTTACTCGCGAATGTAGCATCAAAGTTAATCCCATCCCAAGAATTTAGTCCCAATAGATTTTCTATTGAATTTATTTTTAGACCATCTATTTGTGATAATATCACCAATTGGAGAGTATTCAATAATGACTCAGATATCATAGATTTTTTAGCATTTGAAGGACCCTATGATAATCAAATCATGGATGAGAATGAACATGACACTCAGATTAGGAAAGAACAAGATGAAAATCCTATTCCAAAATATGTTGTCAAGTTAGAAGACTTATATGATCTAAAGGATAGATTTAAAAGAGTAAATAACTCAAAAATACCAACCTCTACCTTAATATTCAAGTTAGTTACTCTAGGAAGTGAAGAGAAGCCTCAAAATATAAATCTAGGTCTTGGACTGTCTTCTGATCAAATATTATAATTTATCAGATTATTTAAGATATACAAAAGTGTCCTTCCTTGGGATTATTCTAATCTTAGAACATATGATACTTTTGTAATCCAACACATGATTCCTATGATCTCAGAGGAAAAGCCTATATAGTAGAAATTGAGAAAGATTCATGAAAATTTCGAAAACCAAATTAAAACTAAATTGAATAAACTTCTCAAAGAAAAAATCATCTTTCTAGTAAGACATTCAAAATGGGTATCAAATTTGGTACTTGTTAGGAAAAACAATGGTGATATTAGAATTTGTGTTGATTTTAGAAATTTAAAAAATGCTTGTCAAAAGGAGAATTATCCACTACCAACCATGGAACAAGTATTGCAAAAAGTAGCTGGTTCTGAACTCATTTCTTTTCTAGATGGATTTTCTAGTTAAAATCAAATCCTCATTCATCTAGATGACAGGTTAAAAAATGTGTTCAAAACTAAATGGGGAACTTCTGCTTATCAAAAAATGACTTTTAGATTAATTAATGTAGGTTCCACTTTCCAAAGAGATATGGACACAACTTTTAGAGGACTCATAAACAAAACAGTAGTTATCTATTTAGATGACATTACTGTCTTCTCTAAATAGGAAAATCGTCATGTTAATGACCTAAAGAAAGTCCTTGAACAATGAGAAAGGTATGGAATTTCATTAAATCCAAAGAAATAATTTTTTTCTTTAGATGAAGGAAAAATTTTAGGATTCATAGTGTCAAAAAATAGTATCTATATTGATCGTGAAAGAGTTGATGAAATTAAACAAATTGCTTTCCCTCATAACAAGAAAACCATGAAATCTTTCCTTGGGAAAATTAATGTTGTTAAGAGATTTCTCCTTGATTCTTCTCAAATATTTTTACCATTGTATAACATGATTAAGAAAACTTATGTTTTCAAATGGGGCCATAATGAAAGAGAAGCATTTGAATTGATTAACAGTTAGTTTTCAATGCTCCATTATTGACCACCCCCAATTTTCTTAATCCATTTACATTATACACTTTTTTGTCGGATACATCATATGCGGTTGTTTTAACACAATTGAATGAAGAAAAAACAGAAGCACCGATATCATTATTTAGTTCAAATTTACAAGGTGCAAAACTGAATTACACATCTATTGAAAAAAAAAAAAAAATTGTTTTTAAAGCCATAAAAATTTTTAGACCTTTTCTCCTAAAGTCTCATACGAAAATCATAGTTCCATTTTTTGCAGTAAGACAACTTTTGATGCAGAAATAATTAGGAGAAAAAAGAGCTAACTGGGTAACTACATTACAAGAGTATGATGTAGAAATAAAACCCTCTAAAATCATTAGAGGTCAAGGTTTTTGCAGAATCCTTGCAGGAGCATCAAATTTTCCATCAGAAGAAGATTCAGGTAATGTGCAAATATCAGAGGTAAGCCTCAATGATTCTAATTCACAATATGTTGACCTTATATTTTGTTTAAAAAAATGGATATGCTCCACATCATCTCAGTTATAAGACAAAACGATCTCTTATATTAAAAGCTAAACAATATGAGTTAGTCAACTATGTGTTATTTAGGATAAATTTTGATTTTATACTTCTAAGATGCTTAGAAAAATATGAAGGAGATAAAGTCTTGCAGGAACTCCATGATCGACCAGCTGGAGGAAATTTTGGAGGAAACACAATAGCACATAAAATCCTGAATGCATGTTACTATTGGCCTACACTTTTCAGAGATGCCCATGAATATTCAAGATGTAAAGTATGCCAAAGTACATCTGGCAGACAAATAAATATAGCATTCCCATTACCACCAGTCAATATTGAACAAACATTTGAGCAATGGGGATTAGATATAATTTGTGAGATTGTTCCTAACTCTTCCAAACAACATAGATATATTCTCACAAATATATATTACTTTACCAAATGGGTGGAAGTAATTCCATTAAAAGTAGCTAATTCAGAAAATATCATTGATTTGATTGATCAAAATATCATAACTAGGTTTGGCTTACCTACTGATTTGATGTTTGATAATGCATCTTAATTCTCTGGAATTTCTATGATAGTTTTTGCAATTAAAATAGGTTTTAAACTAAAATATTTTGCAAATTATTATCCAAAATGAAATGTATAACCGAATCTATAAAAAAAAATCTGATTAGAATACTCAAAAGAACTGTTGATTAGAATAAAAGAAATTGGCATCAGTCAATAATTTTCTTAGAGATTAGAATTTACTTCTGAAAATTATAAGAAACACTAGATGGGGCAATGAATCATTGCTGGGTAAAAGTTAACCCTGCCAAAAACTTAAATTACCTATTGGAACAGAGGCTCTATCTGTGATAAAAGAGTAAATTTTTATAAAGCTGATCTGAAAAGGCCATTTACTTTATATTTTTAAACTAAGTAAGGATTGATATATATTTTCATACTTATATCTTTAAAAGATGAATTCTTATGGATAGTGAATAAGAGAAACTTTCATTTCTTAGTGAAGATATTATTTATTTGAAATTTTATTCATTTAACTATTTTATTTTCGAAAAGCTTAGAAATTTCAAAATATTTTTATCAGAGATATCTGGTTCACCCAAGTGAATCACCAATTGTTGTGCTCCACAACAACCCCTCATTTATCTTTATAAATAGCGACCCTTTAGAAATAATTAGGAAATTCTTTATAAAATTTCCTAAAACAAAAAAACTTAGAAAATAAATATTTTATATTTTTGCCTTGTTCTTTTAAAATGCGCATCACAAATCACATATCTTAATGAATTTCAAAAAGACCCATAAAATGTTAAATATATGAATTGCGATATGTGCTCAAGCTTCTCCAAATATATGATTTAAAACTTTGCAAAAAATCCTCAATCATCGTTATATTTACTTTATCGCACCGCACTTCACTTAATTAATCAAAAACCTTTAAAGGAAAAATTCTATAAGTTTCGACCCCGCGGAATCGGCAAGAAAATAGACTAATAAATATAAAAACTTCGGCTGTCGTTGTCACTTCAGTTTTATAAAAAATCACAATTCACACTTCACTCAACTTATAACATGCGTTTAATCATTATCCTATAAAAGTTGCAATCTGCAATTTGCACAGATTGCATTTCGTAGCCTTTAAGGGTAAGTATTACCAAAGGTATAAGTTATAATTTGCGATATGTGCACCAACGCCATTTAACAAATCAAGCATGTAAAATAGCCTGTGTCATATCAGAATGAAATTTAATATCTTAAAGACTTTAAAGCGATTGATAGATCTTACATGTAGAGATATGTGAAATATTAAATCAGAGATTATGAATGATGATTGATGTTATATTTTAATAGATTGATATCTTCTTGAGTGTGTTTGAAATAAATGATAGATTTATCTCTTTGATACTTGATACTTGTTAAAGTTCACTCTGCTTTTATGAAACCAGTTAACAGATTGAAGAAGAGAAAAATGACCAAAAAGGGTAAAGAAATTTCACAGACATCGTCCATAGAAGATACAGATCTGTCTCCATTATTCTTAGATACCGTCTACAAAAAATATTGTGGCATTTCGACATGGGACGCAATGTATAAAATTTTTCAAAGTAAAGGACTAAGGGTGATAAAAAACGTTTCTTCAATAGGCACTGCTTCTACCTCTGACACAACTCTTTTTGATGTTGCATGCTCATATATTCATAGGATAGCTGCAAGACAAACAATTATTCCTTATACAGACATGGTTAAGTGGGAAATTGACCACTTAAATATTGAAGATAGAATGTTCAAGAATTCAAGGGGTGAAACTATGGGTTCTTTTAAGGCAGAAGATTTAATAGCAATGTACCATCTACCACCCCCGCAGCAAAAATATGACAAAGAATAATTGTAGAAATTTAAAGGAGAACATCGAGACCTTATCATAGTCATCTAAGAATGGAAGGATAATTAGGGGAAATTGAATCAAGATAAGTTTGGTATGTACCCAATTTCCCAAATTCCCAATCCTTATTATTATGCTGCTAGTATGTTATGTAGATTATTTTCCAAACTAGATAGCACTGGATTCTCAAGAGACTGGGTTCCCCTAATTGGTGCAATCATAAATTCATCAATTTTAAATTGGGCAGAAATCTTATCAAATAACCTAGCCAAGAACATAACCGAATATAGAAATAAAAGAAGTATTTCACTCAGAGAAACATATTCCTTTTATATGTCTACCTATGTCATGGAAGTTATCTATTTTACTTCTAGTTTTCCTGTCATGGGTTGGAAATGGACTACCAAGGACCCCATCCCAATTCATGTTTACCACAGACAACTTTGGGATTCAAATTTCCACTTACACTTCTATAAAGTCTATTATGGAGTCATAATTCCTATACACCATATGATTTTCAACAAAAGGGCTCCTGGGGTTTCTAAAGAAGCCAATGGAGATATTCTTCCGATAGCTAGATGATTTGCAGAAGAAAATTTTAGATATATTAGAGGATTCGGGAGTTATGCTTCTCCCCATATTTTACCCTATTATGTTCCAGATAAGTTACTTGCAAAATAAATATCTTGTCAACTTGTTAATTGTGTCACAAAATAGCTGAAGGACGCTAAAAAGGCTATTTCGCCTAATTTCCCTCTACAATGTGGCACCTTTTATTTGTCTAATATTGACCATACTTACAAGGAGGTTTACAAAATTCATTTATTGAAATTGGCAGTTATGCCGAGAAGGTTATAAGATCCAAATGATGTGATTAAAAATTACATCATAGTGCTTAAGATTAAGCCTTTCGTAAGGAGGAAGATGGATTTGATGATCTCTTCCAGGGCATGGAAAATTTCTCAGATGTTACCAAATACGTATCTAGTTAAATAAGTCAAAAGGATATTGAAGCTTTTGAAGCATACATAAACAAGAGACTAGAAAAATTTCCCTCTAAATTTTTTAACTATTGAAGATGAAAATAAGCACACTCTGAGTGTTAATCTGGATGATGAAATAAAATATATGTCTAAAGATGAATCAGGTTAGTCGTAGCACAAAGGAAAGATATTGAAAGATATTGTTTTATATTGCACAAAGGAAAAACACCCCAGGTATATATTAGATTAATAATTTAGATAGATGCATATAGAATAAAATCATTATCCATTTGCATGTTATATTCACAACACCCTCAAAATAATCCTTATTGGGAAACTGGTCCCATTACCCCCAGTCGGAGCCACTTTATCAAACAGAAAAGGAGATGCTTTAAGGTCCAGACAGGGTGGTTTTCCCCATGTTTTGGAAATGGAATTTCGAGGCCTCAACACAACTATGAAATAAATTCCTATAAGCCAGAAAGCATGAATGATAAACTATCTTAATGACATAGGAAACTACAACACCATAGGGTTATAATTCAACAACTGGAAATATATCTCACAGAGTGCATCAAATAATTGAACATAAATTCCGTAATTAACATACAACACAAAGATTAATGAAGAAACTCCTAGGGTCTAGGCCCAAACCACAAAAATTCTAACGTGACATATAACTCAAGAGATGACTATTCAAAATACGAAAATTCTTTATTAAGTCAAAGGTTAAGACATGAATAAAAATGGACAGTTCTGTCCTAATACGTCCATTACTGAAGAGAAACCATAATCATCTCTCTCTTTTCGTTCATCTTTGACCTTTTTAAAGGAGATTTTGCTCAGTGGAATGGTCTTTTCCAAACGACAACCCACTGTTCATGGCTATCGTTTGAGTTCTTCAGATGAGGATCTGTGTTTCTGTCTTCTATCAATCCTTGGGGGTCATTCTGATTTCGTGAGTCTCTGTTTGTCAGCTGCCTTTTGGTCCTCATCGATTCATATGCTTTGTTGTCGTGCTAATAAATATGCAATGAATCAAATTCTTGTTGTTTAAAAATCCTTTTATCATTAGTGCATTTGTCCTGTTTTTACATTAATCCTCCTTTCCCTTACTATTAAGATGAGGAAAAATTCCTAAAAGTGTATGATAATTCGAGGTAAAGGTAAGATGAAAAAGTACCTTATTTCTGGCTCAACACATGCAATGTCTGAGATGTAGAACCCTATGGTCCAATATGCATAATGGTTCGACCATTATGGTTCCCACGTCTGAGACCTGCAATTACTCCAATATAGTTTTGAGATTCATTAGAAACATAATGTCGTAAAATGGATACATGAAAAACATGATGAGTTTTATGCAAATGGGGTGGTAGTACAAGACAATAGGCAACTGGTCCAATATTCTCCTTGATTCTAAAAGGTTCTATAAACTGAGATGACAACTTTGTCCCTTTCCCAAACCATATGGTGCTTTTGTTGGGTCGAATATGAATAAAAACTTGGTTTCCTACCCCATAACTACGATCAGTCCTATGTGCATCGGCATAACTCTTCTGTCTATCTTGTGCTTTCTTTAACCTTTCCTGAATCTCTCTTACCTATTCCTCCATTTCCTGTACCAACTCCAACCCAAATATTAATCGGTCCTATAAATTTACCTAACTCAATGGCATCCTACATGGCCTCCCATATAGAGCCTAATAAGGAGGCATCCCAATGGAACTGTGGTAACTATTATTATAGGAAAACTATACCAATGGTAAGTACATTTCCCATTGAGTCCGAGTATCCATGATGTACATTCTAAGCATGGCTTCCATAACCTGATTTACTATTTCAGTCTGCCCATATGTTTCTGGATGATATGCAGTGCTTAGGTTCAACTGAGTCCCCAATGTTGACTGCAAACTTGTCCAAAACCTAGACATAAAGAGAGAGTATCTATCAGAAATGATATTTATGGGTAACCTGTGTAGTCGAAAAAAATTCACTTATAAAAAATCGTACCACATCAGTAACATCATAAGAATTTCTCATTGGGATGAAATGGGAACTTTTGGTTAATTTATCAACTAAAACAAATATATCATTGTGCCTTTGTGAAGTGAGTGGAAAACCTACAAAAAAATCCATCGAAATGACCTCCCATTTAGACATAGGGATGTCATGCGGTTGTAGGAGTCCTGCTAGATGGTGATGATCAACCTTTGCTTGTTGACATGGAAGACATCTGGTGAAAAAATGGAATATGTCGTGCTTCATACCTAACCAAAAGAAGAGTTTCTTCATGTTAGCATACATCTTCTTCACTCCAAGATGTGCACAATAGAGTGCTCTATGTGACTCTTGAAGGATGGTTCTTCCTATATTCCCTTCCTTAGGGATGTACATTCTTCCTTGAAATATCAATAGTCCATCTGGTTCAAGGACATAACCCTCAAAATTTTGTTCTATCTACTTCTCGCTCTGGAGTGCTGATATAACCTTCAAATATCCACTATCTTCAAAGAGTTTTTCCAACACATGTTCCCTCAAATTAAACCTCAAGGGTACTAAAGAGAAGGTCTTTCGCCTCTTGCTTAGTGCATCCGCCACCAAATTATCCTTTCCCTTAATGTATGAGATCCAAAAATCATACTCCATCATGAATTCACTCCACCACTTTTTCCTAGCATTCAAATATCTCTGAGTGAAGAGATACGTCAAGCTCTGATGATCAGTTCTTAACTCAAAGCTTCTCCTAACGAGGTAGTGTCTCCAAATTTTTAAAGCTAACATCACTGCTGCTAATTATAAATCATGGGTAGCATACAATTCTTCATGTTTCTTCAAATTTATGGATGTGTAAGATATTACTCTGCCTTTTTGTATCAAAACTTCTCCCAATCCTTGCTTTGAAGCATCTATGTAGATAATGAAGTCCTTTTCCATGTCAGGCACTCGAAAGATTGGTGCACTAGTTAGTATCCTTTTTAGTTCTGTGAATTCACTGCCACATTCATATGCCCATTCATACATAACCCCTTTTCTTTGTAATGTGGTGATGGGTTTTCCAATATTCAAAAACCCTTCCACAAATCTGTGATAATAACCTGCTAGCCTCATGAAGCTATGCACCTCATGAGAATTTTTTGGCACTGGCCAATCCATTATGGCCTTTACCTTTTCTGGGGCAACTGAAATCCCTTCTCTTGAAATGATGTGCCCAAGATAATGAATTTTCTTTTCAAAGAAGGAACATTTTGACAATTTTCCATGCAATTGATTTTCCCTTAAGCATGTTAGCACAAAAATTAGGTGCTCTTCATGCTCCTTTTAATTCTTGGAATAGACCGAAATATCATCTAGAAATACTTGCACAAATTGTTACAAATATTTCCAGAACACACCATTCATGAGACTCATGAATACTGTTGGTGCATTAGTCAAACCAAATGGTACAACTTCAAACTCGTAGTGCCGAAAATGAGCCTGAAATGAAGTTTTTTGGATGTCACCATCCTTAATCCTCAATTGGTGGTATCTAGATCATAGATCGATATTTGAGAAAAATTTTGCTCCGTTCATTTGGTCAAATAGGTCATCTATTCTAGGTATTGTGTAACTATTTTTTATTGTGCCTCGATTCAAGTCCCTATATTCTATGCATAGCCTTAAGGACCCATTCTTCTTCTTGACAAAAATTAATGGCGCACCCTAAGGTGAAATACTAGTTCTAATAGATCCCCAAGTCTAAAAGCTCTTTTAACTCCATCTGCAACTCACAAAGTTCGGGGGATGTCATCTTGTAGGGTGTTTTGGAAATGGATTTTGCACCAGGTTTTAAATCAATTGTAAAATCAATCTTCCTCATAAGTGGTAACCCTGGAAATTCCTTGGGGAAAACATCCTTGAATTATGACAAAACTGGGTACTTATCTAGGGAGAGTCCTTTTTGGTCACTTACAACCTGAACCATATATAGTTTACAACCATGTTAGAGAAAATGCTTTATCATCATTATGGTGATGAATCGTAGCGACACTCCTCTCTTGATACCAGAAATCACAATTGACCTACCTTCATCATCCAAAAAAATAACCTTCTTTTTTAAATAGTCTACCAAAGCTCGATGAGCTTCTAGCCAGACCATTCCGATGATTAAATCGTACATCCCCAATTTTGTGGTGTATGCCTTCAACTTAGTTATACAAACCTCGAGATTCACTTGACATTGGTTAACACTAGTTCCTACTGTTTTTTTTATCCTAGAAGCCATTTCGACTTGTTTAAATTCATCATGCTCATAGGCTGCCAACACACATTTTTCTAATGCAACTCGTGAAATGAAACTATCTGTAGCACCAGAAAAAAAAAAAATTTAACTTTTACATTGTTTATCATACCTGTGGTTTCTACCACAATAGACTGGTGTTAAACTTGATGGTTATCAATTGCTACATAGATTTGATGGTGGTTGCTTGCTTCCCCCATTGGTGCTTTTACTTCTCTATAGTTTTTACCTATTTGTAACTCAGGAAAATCACGCTGGTAATGAGGTCCCCCACATCCCCAAAAAGTCATGTGAGGTAGACTCTAAACATAAAGTTGTGGAGTTCTTTGGAAATATATACTTCCCCTTAGACCCTTACCCTTTCTTGTGGCTCCTCATGTTTGAATTTGATTTGCATGAGTTCTTGAAGATGTCGGTGAAGCTATACTAGCAACCATTGAAATCCCCATTGTCGGAATTCTAGGAACAACCCTATTTCCATATGGCGGTGGCCTCAAAATTCCTCCCCTGGAGAAGGTACAAGGGGGCTTCCCTATAAACCTTGGTTGGTGTGGAAAAATGGTTTTTTTTCCACCTTTTAAGTCTAAGTGCTCTTCAACATAACGAGCATGTTCAACAACTTCTACAACTGAGGATGGTTTCCACATCCATAACATTTCCCTAATCTTAGGTTTCAATCCATAAATGAAACAATCTACTTGCCATTGATAATTTTCCATGTAGGAGACATAGTTGACCAATTCCATCAATCTAATCTCATATTCCTCTATTGTGTTATTTCCTTGAAACAAATTATGGAGGGATCCTACTTGTTTTTCTTCAAAAAATGTTGTTAGGTACTTTTTCTTGAATCTCTCCTCAAATAATTCGTGGGTAATTGTGTCAGGAGTGAGGTGTAGTTGACGCTCTATGTTAACCCACCAGTTCAAGGAACTATCTCTAATTTAGAATATTGCTATTTTATCTTTTGAATTGGAAGTATAATATCTTAGTGCAAAGCACTTTCTCATTCCATCTAACCAGGCTTCTACTCATTTGCTAGCATGACCTACAACAAACTCTGGGAGCTTAATCTTCTTAGGCTCCCTAGTAATGTCCTCAATTAAAGGTCCTCTATCCAAATCTCTTAATCCCTCGAGATTGCCTATCCCTGATAGAGAGTGCTCCACTACCACCTCGTTTGTTTGGCGCCCTCTTAAAGTCGCATTAATTTCTTCTAGGGAGTGGAATATGAGACCAAGCTCTTGTGGTGACAATGGGTTATTTGTAGGAGGTCCTTTTGATGACCCTCCTTGACCTCTACTTCCTCACGTCCTCACCATTAGGACCTTGTCAATTTTTTTTTTGGCTCATATATGTTTTGCGAAATGATAGGTGTAAGTTTTCATTTTAATATGATTGTAAACATGTGTCACTAATATTAAGAAGATCCTGATGTATCTACTAAATCCTCTCTCATCACTAGCTAAGAAATTGTTGCGATGTACCTTTAGTCATTCTCAAATACCTTTAGATATGCATAAAAATTCATCCTAAATCCATATTATGTATTTTGAGAATTCACATAAAAAATAAATTACCATTTTTAATCACATTATTACTATTGTGAACGGAAATCCCCTCTACGAACAAAGGATATCCCTCTAGCCCTAGGGTGGGTCTAGCAACTATGGGAACATACTAACATCTACCTTCCTATATTTTAAAGGAAATTCAGAGTAAGGAAGATGACCTACCTTGTTCTGATGCTATGTTGTCACCTTATGTCGTATATTCTTAATGTGTCGCTCTTCTCAAGCTCGATACACACTACTACCAATGTTTGATTACCTGTACAGGCAGTCAAGACACCACGACAAGCGTAAAATCACGAAAAACATAAAAAAATTACAACCTATCTAACTCAACAAGGAATGCAAAAAATCACATTATAAATGTAAAGAAGAGTGGAAGATAAACATCAGTTTCATTTTATTATGATAAAGGCAAGGGCAGTTTACAACCAAGCCTTTATGTTGAGGCTCTCCTTCGGTAGGTCTGTATCCAAGCACATTTGTGAAACCATCGTACATAAAAGTCTAATATCTCACTATGTTCCTAACACAAAAAAAAAATTCACACTTTGTTCTATTTTCCCAAAGCTATAACAACACTATAATTGCTTCTTCTCTCTATGATTGCTGCTTATAACTAACTAGCTTAGAAGAGGTGAAAGAGGTATCCTTATATAACAGTGGAGGAGGATGATATGGGCCCTCAAATAATCGGAGAAAAATTTATCCTTTGGATTAGATCCTATTTTATGGGAACAAGAAGCCCAAAGGAGAGTTCCTTGGCCATATCATCAAAACAAAATTCCATATCTTCACTTCGTGAAGCTTCCAGTAACCGAAACTTTTTTTCTATCTAAAAAAATTTCCAAAAGAGGATCGACAGGGGTTAGACAATAAGAGAGAGTGTCGATAGACATAGGTCTCAGTGCAAATCCCTGTTATCGATGTGGGTCAGACACTTAGACAAAGCGTCGAACTTGAAAACCAGGTTTTTATAGGAATCTTCTAGAAAAGTTGTAAAGGGAGATGAATTGGCAGGTAAAGTGTGATTCAGGGGTATGTATTCCATGCTTGGAAAGTACAAGAGGGTCACTGTGTGGGTCCTCCAGGATCAAGGAATAGGGAGCATAGGGATAACGACAAATTTATGTATAACACATGCCCCCTAAAGTATGAAGTATGAACGTGAGTGAGGGTGAAATGATTTTCAATTATGTGCAAGGAACCAAAAACCACTATTAGGAGACCTACAAATCAAGCATAGATACCTATACATAACTAAATCTCTGATAAAAGTACACGAATCAAGGTATGGAGGCATCCATCCCTAAAAGAGACCATAGTGTGGTTTCAACCATCCATCTGAGAAGGATCACATATAGACTCATGGTATGGTTGCAGCCATCCATCTGAAAGAAACATGTATCAAATCATGGAAAAATCATATCGCCTCACAACCTAGACTCTAGAGAATATATTTCAGGGTCTTTCGCTCCGTCACGACCCGATCAAGTACAGTTTCAAGCATGTTAGTAAATGAGCTGAAGTCGAACATGCAGGAAAATCACCTGATTACCAATCAACGATGTAAATTGTTAATAGGCACGAGAGAGACCACCAATAATGACAATGTCCCTCAAGGTACTAATAGTAAAATCCACGAGATGTGAATAAATAACTGAAGTCGAACACCCTTGAAATTATCTGATCGAAGGAAAATGATGTGAACCTATCATCGAATGTGAAGAAATTTCCATTAAGGCATGCAATCTCTAAGGTACCAGATAAGAGTCTCTAGATTGACTTCCCAGATAATGAGCTGAAGTCGACAGGAAGCGATCCATCGAAGCAGGGTCATAATTAATCCCATATCATCGACACGAAAAAAATAATGTAAGATGAGTGTTAGTCAAGACTAAAACAGAGGATCAGGGAATGTAGAAACTACAAAAGGATTTTCCCTTGAAAATATTGGTGTCACGACTCTAGAATTTGGCAGAATTTGGATCAAATAGGATTAGAGGTCATGTTGACAATATTGGTAATCGAATGAGAGGCAAACATATTTCCCAAACCCATGGAGGCAAAGTGTTAGAGTGAATATATTCCAACCCGACATGAACTGTAGATAAGTTTCATGTTCAACAGTGAAATACTGTTGACACAATTGATGAATAACTTCCATTTCCCCCACCATTTATGGCGATTACCTCTTTATTTTTACACAAATTTGAAGAGGATAGCATATTCTTTTCATATAATTTTTTCCTTCAGAAAAATACATCCTAGTACATTTTATGAGCCCTAGAAAGGAGGAACTCGGTAACGTAATGGTGACGGCTCCAATGTCATTTAGATTTAATGAGTTTGACAAAGGGAAAAATCAAAATCTTTTCATGTTTAGAGATTTTTAAAAGAGGAAAAAATAACTCGAGAAGTTCCCTTTTCGTTGGTTGTTCCTTATATTTGAAAAGGTAGAAAACAATATCTGAGAGAACCTCTTAGTCATGATTGCTAAGGTATTCGTTTTCCGTAAATAGTTTATCCCAACCTAAAAAAGGGCTAAATGTATACTGGGTAAACTATGTTTCACAGCCTCAAATGAGTTCAAAATGCGAAGAGCTCAACAACCTTTTCATATTTTGAGAGTTAGAAAAGAGTTGAAAGTTGACTCCTCCTCGAGGAACGAGTGATATTAAGGGTAGCAATTGGTTCCCGTGATGGTGGAACTTCTCATAACAAGTAAAGGTCAAGAGACTGGCTAGCAAGACCACTCATTGCAGTTGTTCCTTGGGAATGGGTAAAACAATCAAGTGAGGGCATAAGATAGGCCGAGAAGATGGTAGTGATTTAAAGAGAAAACCAAGGCTCATCTAGCAAAATAGGCTGATAAAATAGCAATCACGAGAGCTAAAATAATAACGGTTTAATTTTCACACAAGCTGAAAATCAGGAAAATCCGCTTGAAGTTGGTTTCATTTTTGCACAAGCTTGAAATTTTTTATAAAAATATTCTTGAAATAAGTTTGCATGCCCCCAACGTGATGACTCAATTCGAAGTACATGCCCCCCAAGCTTCAATGCATTCACCAGAGTAGACCACTAATTACCAACAGGTGGATGGAATGAAGGTTCAATTACAAGATCAGGTGAAAGAATCGACTTGGATTTTACGATATCTAATTAAAGACATGATTTGAAAAGGGAAACTGTTTCATTTTTAAACGAGGTTGACAGAGTAAAAGAACTATCCTCACAACCTAATTCATTTTTTTATGAGGTTGACATAGTAACGAACTATCCTCATAAGAGCATCTTCCATTTTTTAAGGAGCTTGACACAATAAAATTAACTATGCTCCAAAAGAAGCTAGTTTCATTTTTTAAAGAGCTTGACACAAGAAAATTAACTATGCTTCGACAAGCTTGTTTCATTTTTTAAGGATCTTGAAACAAGAAAATGAACTATGCTCCGAAATATGCTTGTTTCAATTTTTAAAGAGCTTGACACAAGAAAATGAACTATGATTTAACAATCTTGATTCATTTTTTAAGGAGCTTGACACAAGAAAACAAAATATGATCCAACGAGATTATCATGATGAATAAGAAGTCATGGCTTCTAATAGTTTCTCATCTGACGGGAGAACAACACTCTAGATATTAGGATCGAATGCCCCCAGTACCTTGGTTAATACCTCATTAACTGAATTATCAGTGGACGTTGACATGGAACAAGTGGCCACACAATTAACCTATGGCAGGGAAAATATCACTGGTAGGTAAGGACCGAGAAGGGATGACGATCGACCAGATGTCACATAAGGACCGAAGAATGAAAGCCGATCAATGGTCATGATCTAACCTTCATGTGGAAAAGAGATCAAATAGAAGAGGGAAGAGAAAGGCATGTCCATGGCATAAGCATCGTCATGCCCTAGGAGTAAATTAAAATCCAAGGGACCTTGGAAAATCGTCACATATATATAGAAGGTTTCCTCTCCCAAAGTAATAAGCAACTTTGGTAGGATCCCTAATGGTTGAATTGTTCCTCTGTTGAAAGCCAACAGATTCTCAGTAACAGACACAAGCAATGGAGAACCCAAAGCTTTCCATTTAGTCGAGGAAAAAATACTAATTGAGGCACCTTCATCAATAATTATGCCTGGAATGACCATATTGCAGGCTTTTACAATGATCTCAAGGGGCACGTAAGAAGGAAGACGGTATCCCATGAAACTATTCCAGCCAAAGGAAGCGACCAAACTACATGGAGGGGGTGCCATAGGAATAAGAGGATTACCCACCTGCATTACGGGAGTTGACAGACCATGCTTATGAATTCTGAGAACAAGAGAAGGAGGATCACTTTCTGGGACTGTGGTGACAAGAGTCGAAGGATCACCCTCCTAGATCATGAAAACGGGAGGGTCAGCCTCTGATCCTAAAGAATCAAATGAAAGGAAAAGAACCTCACTAGGATGAGACCTGCTCTTGAAGGAAAAGACCTGATGAACTATAGATGGAATTAGGTTGACCTTCTTCTCAACCAAAGATTGGCTAAAAATGGACTCAGGAGACTGACTTTCAGAGAGAGTGAAATTGACCGAAGATGAATCTCGATTAACGACTTGATCAACTATCAGAGGACTCAAAGAAAACTTCCTGCAACCGATGGGAGGACAAGAATCAGAAGCTGAAAGGGTATCCAATACTTTAGAATATTCATCGATATAAGGACAGAGGTGAATGGGATGGTTCCCTTCATACAACCTACAAATAAATTTGATCTTACCCTGTTTCTTATGAGTCTCATTATCTCTAGATGAAGTATCATCATTAGCATGACGCGCAGAGGTTGATGATGAAGGAAGAATCAGGCCAACACACCACACTTCTAGAACCTTGGGAATACCAGGGCAATCATCAAGAAGGTGGTCACCCTCACATAGCTTGCAAGGAAATTTGACTCTGCGAGGCAGAGTGGGAGGTTTCTTGATATTAGTTGCATGGGTAGCAATAGTTGTTGATTCCCCCCCTAGCTTATTTCCATTCTTCTTCTTCGAATTCTTCTTCTTTTTAGCCACCCGGTTACTAGAGTCCACACTTTCACCAGGTGAAGAGGAAGAATGAGGTGAAGAAATAGGTGAAGAAGGTGAGGGGCCAACCTTAGGATCAACATGGGGTTGACGTGGTTGAGGTGGAGGAGAACTCAATTGAGATATAGTTGGTATATTCGACACCACATGGGTTGAAAATAACCAAACTGGCATACTAATGGTTAATCTTCGGAGGGACAACATTGCCATATACAAGGCACCAACATTCTTGAATGAAGGAAAAGGACCATGATTCTCATCTGATGGGATTCCTTGCTTGGTGAAATATGGAAATGTTGCCATTTGAATCAACCCTAAAGAATCACTAAGGAATATAAATTTAACCAGGAATATTTTGTGGGCAGTCAATTTTAAGACACTAAAATAGAACTTTGCCTCTTCATGTTTTAAGAGTTGAGAAAAGGACAAAAGGTGACTCTAGTCTCTTTCGGATTTAATGAGCTCAAAAGGACAAGGGCTCGATTATCTTTTCAAATTTAAAGAGTCAATAAAGATAAAAAATTACTACTCAGGATATTCTAGGCATATAAGGTGACCAGATAATCGTGAACTGCAATATACACCTTGGTGATCAAATGAAAGAGAAATGAGTAAGGACTTTACGTATAATAGCTAATCTCCTAGAATGAGTTGTTCGGTGTATCATGACTACATGGCAGCAAACTCAACTCCCTATGGATAAATTATTACAACTTATAGGGGTCTCCCTTTATATACATGATGGTACAGGGAGCACAAGTCCGTACTAGCACTGTCTAAAGCAATATTGCGAGCGATAGCTACTAGGTTTAACAACGCCGAAACATCTCACTAGCCTAGACCTCTAAGTGTGACCGTTAAGCTTCAATGCTTTCTCAGGTTGATTGAATAAATTTATAGTTTATCTTGAATTAGGTTTCAATTCCAAGGCTCTACTGTTGTCATCTGACAATATTTTATATGCAACTATATGAGAAAATAAATCTTTCAATTAGATGAATGCTTTCTAGTTAATGGAAGAGTCTCAAACAATGATGCAATGAACAGTAATACTACAAACGAAAAATTTTTCCTAACTAGATGACTTTCAATAACCCAAATTAATCTAAAACATTCAAAGATGCGAATTATGCATTGTAATCTATGCAAAATTATCTTTTTTGAAAACTATGCAATTGTAAGCTATGCACAATTTCCTTTTTCTTTTGAATGAATAAGAATGCACTCAAATCATTTTTCTGTGAAATGAGAATCTACTTAATGCATGCTTTTAATTAAAGAGAATTCACTCAAACCAACTTTTAGTTTTCAATCATTAAACAATGTAATCTAATTTCAATGATAAATTTCAAACATAACTTTTCAATGTAACTTGATCTAATGATTTTTAACGAAAAGAAAACTTTGAGATGAAAACTAAATGAATGCAAATTTCCTTAATGAAAAAAGGATGTAACAAACATTAAGAATGCAATCCTATTTTGAACACTTTGTGATGAAATTCCCCAAAAGGCTACAAGACATATAAGTTCAAGTACGAAGAGGAATTCCAAGGAATGGGCTCAAAACAAGGCATTCATTCCATTTTACATCAAGCAATCATACAAAGAAGACTTTTCAGCTGAACACTGAGCAATGTAATTTATGCTCACAGGAAAACAAGTGAACCAAATGAACTCGGACATACACTTGAGAACCAAAAAGAAAAAGGAAATCAACTAGACATGGCTAACCAAGCAAGGATACTGACTCAATCCGCAAGGTGATGTCTTGCAAAGCATGCAACAATGCAATTGATTCACAATCCTAGAAAAAAACTAGGATGTTACGATTCACGTCCCAACTGAAAGAACAAAAAAATTAACCAAAAAGAAATCCAACAAGCCCATAAAACCAACTTGAGTGAAGGGGAGAAAATGTAAATCATACAAAGAAAATTATTGGAAGGGCGAGACACACGAGTGAAAGACATAAGGAAAAAACCTTAATTTTTTCACACACACACGAATGGGCACGACTTTTGGGGCTGAAACTAGCGTTGAAAGCCCGGTCAACACGAATGTATAACTGAAAATTAGCGCTTATCAGCGTGATTGACGTGAGTGTCAAACAAATAAAAGAGTTGATTTCTAAAAAAGAAAAAAAGAAGAATTTCTCCTAACCAAGACCAGACTCACCACTTGAAGAAAAAATAAAATATTGTGATTGATGGAAAACATAGGAACAAATAGGGAAATGGTTGTTCAACTAAACTCGTCAAATGAATAAGACCTCAAAGAGTGACAAACTCAAAGAAAACTCCCCAGTGGAGTCGCTAATTTGTTTTGAAGGAAAATCTGCTCTGCAAACAGAGGCGATCCTTCTAGCCCTAGGGTCAGTCTAGAAACTACGGGAACATACTAACATCTACCTTCCTATATTGTAAATGAACTTCAGAGAAAGGTATATAACCTGCATTGTTTGAAGTTTCTTGAGGCGTCGCTCTTCTCAAGCTCAATACATGCTGCTACCAACGTTCAATTACCTATACAGACAGTAAAGACACCACGAAAAATGTAAAATCAAAATAAACATAAAACAATTAGAGCATGTCTAACTGATCAAGGAATGCTAGAAATCTCATTAAAAATGTACACAAGAGTGGAAGATAAACATTAGTTGCATTTTATTATGATAAAGACAAGGGGAATTTACAACCAAGGCTTGATGTTGAGGCTCTCCTTCGACAGGTCCGTATCCAAACACATTTGTGACACCCTCGTACACAAAGGTCTAATATCTCACTATGTTTCTAATACACAAAAAAAATCACACTCTACTCTATTCTCCTGAAGCTATAACAAAACTATAATTTCTTATTCTCTCTATGATTTTTTATTCTAACTAAATAGTGTAGGAGAGGTGAAAGAGGTCTCCTTATATAAAAATGGAGGAGGAGGATATGGGCCCTCAAATAATGGGAAGAAATCGTATCCTTTGGAGTAGTTCATATTTTATGGGAATAGTAAGCCCAAAGGGGAATTCCTCGGCCATATCCTCAAAACAAACATCCAGCTCTCTGCTTCATGAAGCTTCCAGTAATGGAAACTTCATTTATATTTTAAAAACTTTCCAAAATAGGATTGGCGTAGGTCAGACACTAAGACAGAGCATCGATCGGTGCGGGTCTCAGTGAAAATATCTGCTATCGGCACGGGTCAGACACTAAGACAAAGCGTCGACCTTGAAAACCAGGCTTTTATAGGGATCTTATAGAAAATTTGTAATGGGAGATGAATTGGCACACAAAGTGTGGTTCAGGAGTATGTATTCCATGGTTGGAAAGTACACAAGGGTCACTGTATGGGTCCTCCAGGATAAAGGAATGGGGAGTACAGGGACAATGAAAAATTGTTGTGTAAGACAACGGGAGTTTACAATCAAGCCTTGATGTTGAGGCTCTCCTTCGGTAGGTCCATATCCAAGCATGTTTGTTACACCCTCATACACAAAGGTCTAATATCTAACTATGTTCATAAGACACAATAATAATCACACTCTACTATATTCTCCCAAAGCTATAACAACACTATAATTTCTTCTTCCCTCTATGATTGACGCTTCTAAATAACTAGCGTAGCAGAGGTGAAAGAGGTCTCCTTATATAACAATGGAGGAGGAGGATATGGGCCCTCAAATAATTGGAAAAAATATTGTCCTTTGGAGTAGTTCCTAGTTTATGGGAATAAGAAGCCCAGACGAAAATTCCTCGGCCATATCCTAAAAAAAAACTTCCAGCTCTCTGCTTCGTGAAGATTCCAGTAATGGAAACTTCGTTTCTATTTAAAAAGAAATCCAAAATAGGATCGACACGGGTCAGACACTAAGACAGAGTGCCAATCGACGCAGGTCTCAGTGAAAATCTCTACTATTGACGTGGACCAAACACTGAGACAAAGCATCGATCTTGAAAACCAAGTTTTTGTAGGGATCTTCTAGAAAATTTGTAAAGGGAGATGAATTGGTAGACAAAGTCTTGTTCAGGGGTATGTATTCCATGCTTGGAAAGTACACAAGGGTCACTGTATGGGTCCTCCAAGATCAAGGAACGTGGAGTACAGAGACACTGAAATTTTTTTGTGTAACAGTTATAACTAGGTGTCTTTTTGAAATCCCATAGTTCTTTTAAGTATATTTGTGTTTTCAAGGTATGTACCTAACAGTCTCAATCGACTCAATACTATCATTACATTTAGATATTTACTATCAAATTGATGTATATAGAAAGACGAGTGCTACATGTTTGAAGATAAAAATAATTTATATTGTTTTTAAAAGTGGTTCTAACATATCAATGAGTTGTTGTTCACCTTTGACTACTTTAATGCGAAACATATGCACTTTAAGACAAGTAAAATATAGTAAAAGAAAAAAGAGAATTATGGTTTATATAGTGCAATGGAACTTGGATCTTAAAGCTTGCATTGTCTCAGGTGACATTTTTTTATCTCATAGGTGGTGTACTTATTATGCCAAGATATATATATATATATATATATATATATTATATATATATATATATATAATACTTTTCTTTTTGTATGAAAGAAAATCATAATATAAAAAAAAACAGTAGTTATAGATTAATATCCATTTTACTATATAAATTAAAATAATAATCCCTAACCATATTTAAATTTAATTAATAGCACATAAAAAATTAATATGAATATTCACCCCATTTTACCATAGATTTTATTAACTTCTAAATAAGCTTCCTTATAATACCATGGGCTAATATCGTGGCTTATTAGTACCACATAACCAAAACCTTAACTTATTTTTAAATAAAATAAAATAAAAATAAAATTTAATGTATATATTCATTTAATTTAATTTATAATATTTTTCAAATTATAATATACCAATATGGTAAACCACAAATATTCACCATTATTTTACCATGGATATTTTAACTTGTAAATAGGATTTGTTACAAAACCATGAGCCAATACTATGGACTCTCAATAATCCCTACATTCCCATAATACTATATATATATATATATATATATATATATATATATATATATATATATATAGATATATATATATATATATATATCATTTCAAATTAAATATTACTAATTTCAAACTATAATATTAACTTTTTTTTATATGTCTAATAATTTCCCATAAAATAAGCTATTGATGTATAATATCTAAAAAAACAAAATATATAAGAATATGAAATATTATTAATATTTTCCCATTTAAAGTTAACATATGAATACGATATATAACTAATAAATCACTTGAATTTTAATTTGATTAATTATTATTATTATTATTATATATATATTAAATTAAATAACATGATACTCTATTTATTTTTAATTAAATAATGTTATATTCAACTTTATCTATTATAATATTCAATGACTCTTGTCCATTAGTTTCCTTTCCATTTCAAATTTAGACGAGGCACAAATTAACACTTTATATATGTTATCAATAAAACTACGATATAATTATGACATATGGATAACTATAAAAAAATCTATCTTTCCATTGTCATGTAATAAAAAATAAAATAACACCTAAAAGTAAAAGTTACCAGAACCTTTCCTTCCAAAAAAAAGGAATATTTATAGGAAATAATAATAATTTTATTAACTTTATTGACCACACTTTCCATAATACAAAATATTATTTTCAAGCTGTCTATAACTATCCCACATTGTCAAGAAAAACATTTAGAAGGCACAAAATAATTGAGAATTATGATTATAATATAACACAACTAGAAGAGCGGTAAAAAAACTGGAAGAGATAACAACATTAGAGGTTGACCAAGGAATTCGGTGAGGGGCATATATATAGTCTTGGCACTTGATTCGAGTTGATTGAGAGATTGTCTAACAAAAATAAATGGAGGAAGACACCTCGAACTATCTTTTCTGCCTATGATACGTTAACCTCAGAGATGTGGAAAATCAAATCTATTTTTAGTATTTCCAACCTGTAATATCAACTCTATGATATGTGTTAACATGTTGCGTTGTAATGTATTTTTAATATGATTACCTGTTATTCGCAATTGTGAGTACTTAAATTTTTTTATATATAAAAAATAAAAGCTAGTGGAGATTGAAGCGTCAATCGTAGAAGCTATAAAGAGAAATCATAATTATGATAATACTGCTAAAATGTGTGTTTTTGAAATAAATTATTTAATATAATTTGATATATATGGAAATTTAAATTTAAGTAATTCTTTTTATTTTATTTTATTTTCACTTAATTACAGCAACAGGCTCGTTATTTGGAAGAATTTGAATTGTGTAAGTTGTTAATTCAGCTTGTTTCAAAATAATTATGCTTTCAAAAAGGTGAGGATGTAACTTCGACAATAGTGATAGTAGGTGCTTCAAACCCCAAAATTGTGATGCAGGAAGCAACACATTGGCACATACTAATCACAAGATATAAAGATATAAATAATGATGATGAATGACTTGAGAAAAATCACAGGATTTAAAAAAAAAGAAGCAGCAAAATATTTTGGACCATTATCTTACTTGCCTCCAACAACAATGGCAAGTTCTATGAGGATCCTTTGTTCGATTTTTGAACCATCACTTAAACTAGCTGAAATTTCTGCAGAGAATTCCACTGGTTCTCGAAGATTTGTTCTGACTGCAGACAGAAGAGAAAGGATTTGCAAAGGTTGATAATCCAGAAATGCCTATAGTGTAAGGCCAGAAAGACATGGGTTGTTCAATTCAGAAATGTTTGCTAGTTGGCTATAGATTCTCTTAGAAGCGAATTAATTTATGGCCCTCTACCCGGCTGGGAAAACTGGAACGAAGACTTTACCCAGTTTTCTTGTCTTTCATGGCATATGCCAAGAAATAAAACCAATGGAGTCTCATCAAAATAAGATTTAAGGATTACAGCTGGCTCCAACATTTTTAAAATTAGAGTACTTAAGGTTATGATCTATTTACCTAAAATTTTCTTTTCAAATTTATAATTTTTTTTAGAATTTCACTTTCCAAAAAAAATATCCAAATCTGATAACCTGTGATAAAAATGGAATAATACCAATATTTTTTTTTGTTTCAATTGTTGATTAGTAATTCATAATTAAATAATTTTTCATTATTATATAATAGTGGACAACCATAAAATAGAAGAGTCACAAACAATTCTATGATGAGAGAAGAAAGATTTAATTCATTAATTTGATTTAGATCTTGGAGAATAGATGGTATTTAAAAGTAAAGATACAAATTAATTATATTTTTCTAAATATATCTAGAATGATAATGTTAAATTGAGTAGTTTGCTAATGCTTTAGCAGTAGGTCTAGAATAATAATGACAGATCACTTATGTTTAACATTAGATTTTGTATTGAATGTTTAATTCCCAAAGGAACCTAGAGTTTAAACCGGCTATGGTACCATATGTGAGGATCTAACCTAGGTCTTTTAACTAATCTACAATTATCATTTCAATTGAACATAATAAGAAGGAAAATAGTCTATTTATAGGTCAATATTTAATTGATTATAACATACAATTAAAATTCATTTGCAAACATATTTAAGTAAGAAATTTCACTTTCAATAATTTATATACTCCAAGCCAACTAGTATTGATTTCCTAGCTGAGTGAACCTCTAGAGACTCCCTATCCTTTGAGCCCAAGTCCAAACAACTTTAGTATGTCAAAGTTGGAATGAACACCGTCCAATACCAAACAAAGACCAAGGATCCTTTCCAATGCCAAACACGAACAAGGATTTCCTCCAATGCCAAACAAGACCAAGGATCTCCTCCAGATTCCTCGCATACTCCTCAACTACTTACCATAAATTTCATCACTACCCCCCTATCCTTCTAATTTATTAACGTTGAATTTCTTACCATATATAGATATTTTATTCTAAAATAGATACGAGAATACCAAAATTTAGATTTGATAAGACATTTTGGTTGTACAAAATCTAGATATTTGATTTTAGAAACAAATGAGGGAAGCCCATACAGTTGAAATGAGAAGACATATTAGAAATGGAATAAATAATAAAAGTAATACCAATAAAAATAAAATAAAATTACACTTTGACAAGTGTAGATATTACTCAAAAATTACAAGTCATCATTTACAGATTCTTGTCCCAAAAGAGTGAATCAAATGAAATTAATTATGTGTAGAATTTATCTGTTATCAAATTTCTTATTTATTATGTCAAGGGATTTGGAAAATATGAAAGTGTTTATAGTTTTTCATTTTCAATTTTTATACTTATCAAAAAAAAATATTTATAAAATTATATAATGAAATATTCTATATTGATATTATAGGAAGAACATGAGGCTATATTAAGTCAAAGACGGTCATAAGAAATTGGAGTGGGACAATTATGAATCAATGAAATTCACTCAATGTGTATGTGGATTATTACATTTTTTTCCACTTAATTTCTTATTAATAAGAACATTATTAACAAAGACATGATTAGAGATTCATTAGCCATGTTAAATTGATTAGAAAAGTTTAGTTTTTAATAACTATTACAAAAAATCAAAATTTATTTTCTGATCCAAACTATGGAATATGGATATAAAGGTTGTGATTTCAATTTCATTTTTTACATGCCATAAATGAAACACTTTGACTAGGTAACGTTGGCCCTGGGTTGCTTAGAGAAACTAAAGAATACATGAAAGTGAAAGGTATTATTGAATATTTATTTGGTAGCTTTTATTCATAGTTACATACCTTTTCTAATTTTTTTACTTAAATAATGTGTATTAAATTGTTGACATTAACATAATTTTGATCAATGTGTTTTATAGATTGTATCATTCCAAAAGCATGGGTGGTCTTAGTTTTTTTTATTGCAACCCATCTAAATGAAAAGTTACACAATGAAGCTCTTACATTTAATATATGGAGATGGGAATTGGATCAAGTAGGTTCATATTTATGATGCACTCTAAATTGAAAGTGTATTGGTAAAATAATTGTGTAACTAAACATATCCTTAAATTTTCAAGATGTATCAAATGATCACTATTTTTCACCTTTTGGAGGGGGACCTAGGCTTTCTCCAGGGTCTCATATAGCTAAAATTGAATTGGCACTTTTCCTCCACATATTTATCACAAGATTCAAGTTCATTTCTCTCTTTCCATATATTCTGCAATAATTAAAACTTTATATCATTATTACTATGAATGTTTTTTCATAAACTAAAAAACATTTAACTTAAAACGTAGATTAACTTTAGATCATTATTACTAAGAATTTTTTTCTTAAAAATTAACAATATTTTATAAAAATTGAACTCAAAACATAGATAATGTAGTTATTATTACAAAAACAATTAAATATAATACTTATATTGATTATTGTTATGTATATTGCAGATGAGAAGCACTTGTTGATGAACATGTCTCACATTTTCCATTACCTTATTTTACTAAAGGCTTTCATATTCGCTTTTATGATAGAGAATGAAGAAATAATTTGTTTATTTTGATGTAATAATTATAACTAAACATAACTTTAATTTAATATAATAATATTAAAAAATAATAATAATTTTAGTTTATTAAATTTATATATTATATTTTTTTTAATAATTTATTATTATGGTTATTTTAATTTCTCACACACACACACATATATATATATATATAATTTTAATTTTAATTAATATTAATAGCTATATTACTCAAATAGCCAATCTCAATAGGAAAATAGGAAATCTCAATGGCAAAATAGGAGGAATAGGTGGAAAACTGACTGGTATGTATTAATTGCTTTAAACTTTGATAAATATTATTGCAACATTGGTTGCCCTATCAAAACTAATTCTAGAATTTGTTGTCATATGAAATTTAGTAATAATGTGGAGAAGCTTTATGATTAGATTTAATATTTTTGTGTCGATTTCAAAGTGGAGTATCCTTTTGAGTTGGAAAATAGTTAAGGTAGTTTGATTATTATGGTGTAGTGAAATAATATATGAATGAAGGTAAATATTTTTATAAATATACAAATAATGATTTTTATGGTGAGATATTTTGTGTCTGATGCTAGAGATAATTTATTTAGAAAATGATCTTGCACGAACCAAATTTATTTTTGCATCCGATTACATATTTTTCATCTTTTAATTTTAATTAATGAATTTTGAGTGTGTTATAAGGTTCAAGAAATATTTCGTTTTGTAAATCAAAACTCACCCAATGTGGATAATTTTATTTTAGTGTTCATTTCTCCAAAATTTCCAAAAGCATTAGAAACAACAAATTATGATTTATGAGGGCTACTAACATTCTCATTGGACATGTTAACACCATTTAAGGATTTGTGTTTATATTGTATCTAAGATACTCCAACAAGATACCATTTTTTTCTCAAGAAATCCTTTTGACATTATTTAATTGAATTACAAAATGTGTGTGTGTGTGATGTTTATTTCCACATTTATCTAAGATACTCCAACATAATACCAATTTTTCTCAATAAATCCTTTTGAAATTATTTAATTACATTACAGAACACCGTGTGTGATGTTTATTTCCACATATTTGACAAGATAACTAATTTCTTGTTTTTCTATAGTAACAAACTTTTCTTAATGGGATAAAAAATCTACCTTATTATAAGAAGGTTAAGTAAATTATGAGGGACACTAAACAATTTGAAAAGTTAAATTTAGATATGTAATGAAGCTTGTGTATGCATTTTAGTAAAATTGGTCATGGTAGTGAAAGCATCGATTTTGTTGATTCATTGTTTACAACTAGATTGTAATTTCAAAAATTCATAACATGGTATACAATGTTGTTAAATTTAACCATGTACTCTTAACATATTCCATACAACCCACTTTTGTATGGATTGGCATGCATTTCCTTAAGTCAGGTAAGTGTGATTCACACTATGTTTTTAATGCATTTCCTTATGATATTTTTACAATTATTGTGAGTTAAATATTATTTTATAATTCTATTAAAACCTCAATTTCATATTTTCACTTATTATTCAATTAGAAAATGAATGGATTAGGTTCGCATGTAATCATAATAAACTTTAAATCTATTTGTTATAAGTATTGCGGAGAAGAAGACCAAGAGATTTTGATTATCTATTAGCAAAGTGTGTGAGCCATTTAGCCATAACTGTAGATAACATATTGGCAAATTAGGATTTTCCCTATAAGGTATGTCGGATGCCATGAATTTCATAGTTTTTAAAATCCTCTATATTGAAAATAAATGATGCAATATTGTTCTAAATTTGTATCATTTAATTTTTAATTATAATTGTGTTGTGAGTTTTGTTTCCAATTTCTACTTTCATATTTATAAATAATTAATTATAGCAAGTGGTAGAAAATATAGTAACACTCGATAAGGAAATGTGAACATGTCATAAAATGTAAGGGAGTCAAGATATGAAAAGTGTCTCCAAAGGAAGATCGTTGAGAGAGTGTGTAGTTAACACTAAAAATTGTAGGATGTAAATAAGAATTCATGTCATAGAGGAAGAACCAAAATTAATATTGTTTTGGGAGTCGTGGAAAATTTTAATATTTTTTTAATTGTTGATGAAGATGGTGGATGTTATTGAAATGGTTCAAAGGAGAAGATTTTCAAAAAGTGTAAAAGGTGAAGGCAAAAATTTATGAAGAAGAGGATAAATTGATAAAATAACTCGAAGTAATGAAGAGGATGAAGCATCTCAAGAAGAATTCAGTTATATATTTTTTTGAAGTGCAAGAACTAGAAAAGTTGATTGAGTGTATTGACAAATGCAACACCATTTTTAATTGAAGGTAAATGAAGATTCCAAGAGAATGAAGATTCATACAAAATACTTTAGATGTTTAAGTGGAAAAGTGTATGAGAGTAAACAAAGATAATTTTTGCATTGTAGCATTGCACGAGCCACAAGCATCACTTCTTCGCACTTGCATCCATCTTCGATTCACAGAATGAGAACAAAGTAACCACACCTTACAACTAGCTTTTCTTTGGAACGGTTCCCGGGTTATATATTGTGTTAATTTTTGGTTTGTGAGTCTTATTTTGTTGTTCTCTTTTTTTTTAATCACTATAATTTTCATGCATATGCAATAAACCATAATTTACAAATCTATAAATCTAAGGAGAAATAAACCATCTAGTGTAGGTTTCATATTTTTGAATATATTTTGATAGATCTGTTGTGACAAAATGTCCAATCAAATACCCATGAAAGTGTATAGATTATACGAGTTGGATTAGTTAATGTTTCCTTTGGATTTGAAAAGAATATCCAAAATATTACAAGAAATTAGTGGATTGTCATAGCTTTTTTGTGATTGTGCATCAATAGGGAATCATAAGCTTTAAACCTTTACAATGCATTAATGCATATAAATTCTCTATAGAAAATAGAAATAAATACAATAGCATTCACACATAGGACTCATATATTTACCTTAGAAATTCTTAACCAAGAAAATTAGGAAATGGTTAGAGCCACATCACTAACTCGCATTGTATGAAAATCATTTACAATAAAGTATATAGGATTTTATGGCATCCAAAACCCTAATCCATTAAAAAAGTTTAGATTCATTAATCAAGCTTTATTATGATGAGTGAAAAAGCCATTTGTCAAAAAAACTATAATAAACTAAAAACGATCCATTTTTTCTTTTCACTCTTGCACCCCTCACCTCAATCCTTATGCAAAAAGGGCCTATCCCACCCTTGTGATCGCATTATTGTAATGTATAGCACATGGAACTAATTATGCAATGAATATAGCACCATTCTTATAAAAATCCTAACAATAATTTGAAAGAAGACTTATAAATGGAGTATACTTAGAAGTTGATGAAATATTCCTTCGTTTGTAGAGACATGTATCATATACGTGTGTTTTGAATCCAAGGCATATGCTTAATGTTAATATTTGACGTTTATGGCTCATTTTACTTAGAATAATATTTAAATTAAGTTATTAATATTTATTTTTAATTAATATGTATATGTTCGTCATCAAATTTTGATTTGATGGCAATTTGAAGAAAAACTTATTGTTCAAGAATTTGGCTTCAATATTCTGTGTTTCTTTCAATCATTTATATTTGTTCATATATATTTTTATATTTTTTTTTGTTTGGCATCATTAAAAAACTATTAAATTTAGTTAAACTAAATAATAATACTCATAATTAAATTTTAAGGTTATGTTAAGTCATTACTAAAGTTAAATTAAATAATAATAAAAATTCAATTTTAACATCATAGCCAAGCCATACACTAAATTAGTGTATGAGATTTCTTTGTTTATGAGACAAGGGATCCACTCCCACACAACATGACTACTATAGCATGCAAAGGCATATTATTACACCATGACATTAATAGGATGTGATGCAAAGGCATACATATGTCGTCTGTTTTGAACCTTTGACCTCTTAAGAGGAAAACACTAATGTTAACCTAAACTACTTATGTTACTTTGTATATGTATTCATATATTTGTGAATTACATAGACAAGAAATAATAAAATACCACAATTGCATAAGATGATGTTATTAAATTATATTATCCATTTTTGTTATTAATATTCATGAATTTCGTTTTTGTTAACCACATTTTCTCTATATTGCTTAAACTCAAATACATGTCTACATTTAAAAGAGGGTGCTATATTTACTACATTGGAAAGAGGGTGTCATATTTTAGATTTATTCTGTTACAAGTAGTGTGTATTCCAGATTTATTAAAACAATTATTTCTTAGTCATCATCTTTTAATGAAATTTGTGATTAAATTTATTTATTTACTTTCATTTTATAAATGAGTGTTTTTGATATGTTATGTTATCAAATGGTTTTTTTGGCCATCTAGCTCACTTCCAACCGTAATATTTGAATTCTTGTCAACCTTATTACCAAAACTGTTTGACCTATATAACTGAACTAGTACCAATAAAGATTCATTTTAAACATGGATGTATTAAGGAAAAAAATGACCACATACTAGTGTGGGATTCCAGTCACACATTGGTGAGGAATTTAGTTACACATTACTGCTAAATGTGGGTGTCCAATTTATTTTTCCCTTAAATAAATTGGACAATAAATTGTAATTTCATCTCATAACAACTTGAATGAGTTAACTAAGTTATTATGAATGATTTAGCTCAAGAAATTTGGGTTGAGGGTCTAAGATGAGGCATGCAGAGTGATCCTAATATTTTTCGTTTCTAGCTGTAGTTAATGCACTAGTCGGGTGCATGTGTTATCAATTAACTCAATTAATTGAGGTTAAAGGGAAGATAGCTATCAGTTGTATTATTAGCAAATTTCCCGAGTGAAATTCTAAAGTCACACGAAGGCCATAATGAATTGCGCAATCAAGGAAGGCTGAATTTCCTATTTAATAGGGGCTTATTTTCCTAGGGATTACATGAGCAAGGATGGGCTTAGGAGAGGCTCAAAATTTTCTAAGTTCTTGTCAATTTTTCCTGAGCATTGCAAGTTAGTTTTGAGCAGGATCAAAGTAAAACAGTGACGAGAGTGCAGGATTTTATGGGTGTGAGAAAGCATTGCATTGTTTCATGATTATTTGACTTTGTAAAATATATGATAGAGGGGTTTTGAATAGTTTCTTTCCCCACATACATCTTGTGTTATGTGATTGATAATTTCTTTCTTTTACTTGCATGTGATTAAGCAGTCATGTTTAATGTTCCACAAATATTGTAGAAAGATTCAGTATCTTGTTTTATTACATCACAAGATCAAATTGAATCCATTGGTATAGAGCTTATATATAATTTCTACACCATACTTATATAAAAAAAAAGGCATGGTAAATAAATGCATATAAAATATGTATAGAGAGGTATGGTAAATAAATAAAAATCTATCAAAGAGGATTAGAAATAAAAATCTCTAAATAAATTAGAGGCATGGTAAATAAATTAAACCTATTTTCATATTTACTATATAATCCGCCTTATATTTACCAACACACAAAAAATAAGTTTTATTTAGGTGAATTCTATGGGCCAAATACTATGGGCCAATTTATTATTAATACCTTGCAAAAAAAAATTACTAACCCTAATATGAAAATTAAAAGATAAATATTATTATTATTACTAAATATAATATTCATATTAATATATTATAATATTAATACTATTAAATTTAATAGCTTTGGATTAATACAATATTAAATTTTTTGTATTATAATATATTATAATATATCATGATATATATTAACTCTAAATATATATGAGGGAAGAACAAATACATATAGTGATAGAGGAGAAGAGATAGGGTGAGTGACAAGGGAGAGATGGAGATAAACTAAAGGAGGGAGAAGAGGAGGAATGAAGAGAGAGAGAGGGGGGGGGGAGTAAGAGAGGTAGAGAAGGGTAATAGAGGGAGAGGGAGACACAAATATGGAGGGGGAGAGAGAGAAGGAGAAAAGGGGGGAGATATTGAGAGGATTGGAGAGAGAGAGAGAGAGAGTCGGGGGAAGAGAGAGGGAGGTAGGAGAGGAACTGATAGAGAGAGTTAGGAAGAGATAGAGAAATTGAGAGAGAGGACGAGAGAGGGAGGGATGTAGAGATGGAGTTGGAGGGGGAGAGAGGGAGGGAAGAAGAAAGACATATAGAGTGAGAAGTGGAGAAGGATATGGAGTGTCAAGGGAGAGATGGAGGGAGAGTCTTTTTAGGGGTGATATAGAGATACAAATAAGGAGAGATAGAGAGAGGGGGAGTGACGAGGGAGATATAGAGAGAGATTGTGTATGTCTAGGGGTGATATAAAGAGAGAAAGAAGGTTATATGGAGAGAGAAGGAGAAATAGAGGGATATAGTAACAAAGTTGGAGGTGGATAGAGAGAGAGAGAGAGAGAGAGAGAGAATAAGGAAGAGAGGGGATGTGAGAGAGAGAGAGGGAGAGAGCGAGCGAGAGAGAGAGAGAGAAGAAGGAAGAGAGAGGATGTGAGAGAGATGGATTTGTAGGGGGTGAGAGATTAAGGTAAGAAGAAATGCATAGAGAGATAAATGTGGAGAGGGAGAGAGGGAGTGATAAGGAATATGGAGAGAGAGGGAGAGAGGACAGTAGGAGGAAAGAGAGATAGAAGTTAGGGAAAGGGGGAGAATGGGAAGATAGAGATATAGATGGAAGGTGAAGAGAGGGAAGAAGAGAGAGAGGGAGGGAGGGAGGGAGAGATAGAGATATTGAGATATATGGAGTGAGAGATAGGGCATGTTTGGTGGGGTGAGATAGAGAGACAAAGAAGGAGAGTTGGAGGGAGATATAGATATAGATGGATGGGGGAGAGAGGGAAGAAGATTTATCACATTAGATGCATTTATTTTAGTGTTGATGGTGATTTATAATCCTACTTTATTTAATGTACTAGATGCATTTATTTTAGTGTAGATATTTATTTCTCATTATATTTGATTGCTTGCACTAGATGCATTTATTTCAATGCAGAAGATTTATAATAATATTTTATTACTTGCACTAAATACATTCATTTCAGTGCAGATGGGGATTTCTAATCCTATTTGATTTCTTGCACTAGATGCATTGATTTCAATGTAGATGTTGATTTCTAATTATATTTGATTTCTTGCACTTCCTATTTGATTGCTTGAACTAAATTCATTGATTTCAGTGTAGGTGGTAATTTCTAATCTTATTTGATTACTTGCACTAAATTCATTGATTTCAGTGTAGATGTTGGTTTCTAATCATATTTTCTTACTTGCACTAGATGCATTGATTTGAGTGTAGACATCGATTTCTAATCCTATTTGATTACTTGCATTAGATGCATTGATTTCGATGTAGATGATTTCTAATCCTATTTGATTGTTTGCACTAAATTCATTGATTTCAGTGTAGATGGCGATTTATAATCTTATTTTATTGATTCCACTAAATACATTGATTTCAGTGTAGATGTTGGTTTCTAATCCTATTTTTTTACTGGTAATAGATTCATTTATTCGAGTGTAGATGTTGATTTCTAATCCTATTTGATTACTTGCATTCGATGCATTGATTTTAGTGTAGAATTTGTTTTCTAATATTATTTTATTTCTTTCATTAGATGCATTTATTTCAGTGTAGATGTTGATTTATGTTTTGATGTAATTGTATGTATGATGGTACATTAATTTTAAATTGATTGGATTAATAGTGTGCAATGATTTCAGTGTAGGCATAAAAATTACTAACAATGTACATTGATTTTTGTGCTATAGTAATTCAACCAATTAATATTGGAAAGCAAGAGAGACAAGGTATCATGTTTACTACAACATCTCGAGCTAGAGATTTAAATGGATTATGATTTCAATTGTCCTTTTCATATAATCAATATGACAAGGTGACAAAACTAAATAGGGTGACAATAAGAATAGTAGAAGAAAATAGTTTGAGATTGATCACAATGAAGATTATTTGTAATTTACTACATCATTATTATTCACTTTTTCTATCATTCAACACTATTATTGTCACTTTTTCATTAAAATTTTGTATTTAATCATTTTTCATCATTAAAGTTATAAACAATATTTATCATCTCACTAAATTGAGGTAACTAAGAAAATTTCAAATTAAAATGACCAGGTTAATCTTAGACTTATTTATCATATTTAAAATGATTATATTAATATTATCTATATTGACATACTATTGAAAAAGTTAATCATATCTTCGATAGATTTTCCTTGGCATCACATGACTGAAACCAACCTAGATCCATATTTACTCTGGATCTATCAAGCACTTAGAGGGATCAAATCTCTCGAAGTGAAAACCTTTCCTCAAGTTTTTCACTCAAAAAAGAGGTTTGCACCTCTAGAGATTTGATCCCTCTCGGCGCTTGATAGATCCAAAGTTAAAATGGATCTAGGTTGGTACATAATTGGCGTTAAAATATTTTACTTAAAATTCACATTTTTCCACGTTGAAGTATATTTTTGTATTATTAATATGTTTTTAAACACACATTAATGTTACTTAACCATGCATATTGAAACACTTTATTTATGACTCACATTATTTTTTTTAATTATTAATATTTTTTGAATAGCGTATAGTAATACTATATTACAAATTATATGAATTACTCCAAATCATTTTTTTTTTTTACTTTTAATTCTTTATTTTATTTGACATTGAAATATTTTATTATGTTGAACATTAAAATATTTTTTTATACTCTTTCTCTCCACATATATCGATGAAGTTGATAATAAAAAAATATTAACTAGTGTAAGAAAATATAAAAAATTATTTTTAGAAAGTATAAGAAATATTCATCTTACACACACTGAAAATGAAAATATAACACACATAGATATATACTTTTAATTACTTTGTCTTTATTAGGAATTTGGCTTCTGCGATCCATAAATTGTGTGTAAAAATTTTCGGTCAAAATCACATGTAAGTGAATGTTGTCTACGCGTTTCGAACCATCCATTGTGGTTCATCATGAGGACAAGATGAGAAATTTGATCAAGGAACCTGTTTAAATAGAAAATGAAAACTCTAACTAGCAGTTGACTAGTTTGACGAGAATAAGAAATTTAATTAAATTTTATTTTATTTAATTATATTCCTATTTATTTATTTATTTATTAATGAATTAATTAATAATTAAATGTTGTAAATTTCAATATAAATTTTATATTTATATATATATATATTTAATATAATTAAATATTTATATGTTATATAATAGAATTTAATAACAATTCTTATTTACTTTACTTAATAATAATAATAATAATAATAATAATAATAATAATAATAATAATAATAATAAAATAAAAATAAATAAATAGATAGATAAATTAATTAATTAATTAATTAAAACAAATAAATAAAATAAATAATCTATATGTTCATCTATAATTATTATTAATAATATTATTATTTTGTATTTTTATTTTTCTATTTTTTTAATTAATTAATTAAATTTTTTATTTTAATATTTATTTACTTCTTATTATTGTTATTATCATCTTAATTCATAAAATTACCTATTAAATAAAGTAAATAAGAATTTTTATTAGATTCTATTACATAACATATAAATTTTAAATTATATTCAAAAAAATATAAATATAAGATTTATATTCAAATTTACAACATTTCAATATTAATTAATTCATTAGTAAATAAAAAATGAATAGGAATGTAATTAAATAAAACAAATTTAATTAAAATTCTTATTCTAGTCAAACTAGCCGTTATTTTACAATGACTAGTTGGAGTTTTCTTTTTCTATTTAAATAGGTTCCTTGATCAGATTTTTCATCTTGTCCTTACGATGAACCACATTGGTTGGTTCGCAATGTGCCGACAACATTTTCTTACATGTGATTTTCACCAAAAGATTTTATACATAATTTGGCTTTGTAAATTTATTTCACATGGACATCTAAATATTTTATTGTGCTCTAGTGCGTAGTATGGTAGAGATGTGTGTAATATGGTAGAGATGTTGTAATGTAATGCTTGATAATTTTTACTAAGTAAAATTACATAAATAAATAAATAAAAAGATTAATGTAATGTAATGTAAACCTTTTAACTGAGAGAAAATAAAAATAAAAATAACCCTATAAAAATAAAATAAAAATAAAAATGACCCATGGTATTGACACATGGTATTGAGATCCCATGGTATTAATGTGGAATATAACCTATTTAGAGGGGGAAATTAAACCAACCTAGATCTATCTTACCTCTTCATCTAGCAAGTTCCAAGAGTGATCAAATTTCTTTGAAGTGCAAACTTCTTTTAGTATGTAAAACTTGGAAAAAGGTTTTCACTTTCAAAGATTTGATCCTCTTGGATTTTGACATGTAAATGGTTAAGAACGATCTACCCTAGTTATATATATATATATATATGTTTTACTCAAAATCGATATTGAAATATTTTATATGTGAATCACATTGTACACATTAAAATGTTATTGATATATTTTTAAGTTATATTTCCTTCAAGAAGTAATCAATTTTATTATTATTTTAATTATTTCTTGTATTTTTCGTTGAAATATCTTGTTATAGTGAATTCCCCAATGTGGGTTTTTGGTTGATGAAAAATCATCAGCAAAATCAAGATGGATATTTTTCAGTAAACAACTAGCAAATTGATCATGAGTGACATGCAATCTGTTTGGGTGGCCAAGGTGGAGGCAGCCCTAGAGGGGTGTGTGAAGGTACCCACTTGTTGCGATGTCCTCGACACATAGAGAGGGAGAAAGGTGTCATGTGAGGAGGTCATATGGTGGGTTATTTTCAAAATTTATTTCACGAGGCTGTGGTACATGGAAGTTGGTTTTGACCATGCCATCAAACATTTTGTTGAGGTTTTCGAAGTAGAAATGGAGGATAAATATCCTGGGATATTGGAGGTAGAGTGGATTTTCGCTGAGAGGTGATCATCCTACATTTATGATAGACGAATTATGCAACTTTTTAGGCATGAAAAACATAGTCTGTGTTTTAACACTTGGCATATCGCGAATGTATGGCATAGTCCCTAATCTGATTCATGGATTAGAAAAGTCTCATCAGATTTTTTATATACATGATCTCTTGATCATTTAGGGTGGTAGAGATAATTAGCATCTCTAGGGTGGTATTGTACTATTATAACTCTCTAAAGGAATTCTTTAGCTGTTTGCGTTTTTCGTGGTAAACTATTTTCAAAATTTGTTTTTGTTGAATTTTTAAATTCAACTCCTACTCTGCACAAAGGAGAAAGAAGTACAACAGAGCTGTTATTTTGAGTTTTGGTTAATGCTTGATTGCACACCATTGTGAATTTAACAAGATTCTTAAAAGCCTGCAAAGGTTTGTTTTTTGTATTGATGTCCTTAGTCACTATTTGGTGCTTCAGTTAATATTTCATGGTTCTAACAACACAACAGATAGTTCAGAAGATTGTCTTATTGTGCCATTAAACAAACTCACCAACTAGGGAACTGTCATTTGATTTTACGCAGCAATTTTTCTATTTTGAACTGGGGCCACGTCACTTTCTAGCATAGCATAGGCGGGCTCCATCGCTAGCCAATATAATTCCTATCGCACTCGTTTACAGCCACTTCACTAATGAATAGGATAGGTCCCACCACCAGCACAACAAATACATGTGGACAAATGAGCATTTACGCGTAGAAATTGAGATGACGTCATGGAGGCCAAATGGTATGCGATAATTCTATGAAATACAGTTTATGTTTTGTTTGAGTTCTGACGGGTCCCAACGTCAACCAATTAGAATATGATCACACATGTTTGGCCCTTGCTGACGTCAAGGAAAAATGGTATGCGAAAATGTTTGCAATACAGTTTAATCGCGGTTTGGAATCCGCCACATGGCTTATAAACTTTGGATATAGTTATGTGTTACAGCGGTTGAGATAAGGTTTGAAAACCTTATTATAAAGTTTTGTTATTTTTTTTTTAATTAATGCAGAGTTGGAAAGTATTTCGACTTTTGGACTTATATATATTTGGTTATTATAAAGTTTTGTTATGTTTTTTTTAATTAATGCAGAGTTGGAAAGTATTTCGACTTATATATATTTGGTTAAAATATATTATAAACTTTTCAAGTTTATAGTATATATATGAATTCCATATAAAAGAAAAGCCCAAAGGCTTATTTAAAAAGAATGTATTAAGTAGAAATGTAGTGACTGTGTGTATTTTTTTACTATGTGCCCGAAGGCAGAAACACAGTGAAGAAAGAATAGAGCTTTTTGTAAGAATTTTGTGTGCATTTCTTGTGAGAGAAAGAGAGAGTTTTTTTGAAGGACACCGTGTGTTGGAGCAGTTCCACATGTTTGTAAATCCCTGTGATAGAGGAAGGACCATTTTGTAAAATATTTTTATTTTAATGAAACAGAACCAGTTTGTGAATCTCTGTCCACAAAAGATATAAAAAAAATTGTGTGTCCTCTGTGTTGAGAGGAGGAATTATTTTATTCCTTTGCATCTTTTAGAATACTCAAAAATTCCAACATGGTATCAAAGTTAGTCCAGGCTCTTTGAAGGTTTGTCAAAGAAGCTGAAGGAAGAAGGTGTTGTCGTAGCTTTTGACCAGCAATGTGAAGGCTCAGCAAAAGACCAGGTATTTCTAAAAAAATAGAGTTTTGAGTTTGTTTAAGAAAAATTGCAGTCCAGAGAAGTCCTTTTGAAGATAGAGTTTGTCTCTTGTGCAGAGAGATAGTTTGTTTAAAAATACAGTCAGGTTTAAAGCATAGTTCAGTGTGCTAGCCATGGCAGGAGCCATCACAAGCATGAGTATTGGAAATACTCAACTCCCATAGTTTAATGGGAAGAACTATGACTATTGGGAAATCACCATGAGAGCCCTGTTTGCCTCTCAAGACTTATGGGAGTTTTTTTAAGATGGTTTTGAAGAAACAGCAGATGAAAATTCTTTTAATGCCTTAACACGGGCATAGAATGATTTGTTGAAGAGCAATAGGAATAAGGACTCAAAATACATCTTCTATATCTATCAAGAAGTGCATGAAAGTGTTTTTCCAAGCATAGCAATAGATAAGTGGTTCAAGGATGCATGGGATACCCTCTAGACTACCCATCAAGGTATGGAGAAGGTGAAGACAACAAAAATAAAATTGTGGAGGAGAGACTTTGAAACTCTTTGTATGAAATAGTCTAATAACATAGAGTCATTCTTCACACAAGTGATTGGCTTTCTTACCCAGATAAGTTCTCATGGAGAGACAATTGAAGAAAGAAGGACAGTGGAGATATTATTGAGGAGCTTACCCTCAAGATTTGATGTAATAGTCACAACTATTGAAGAGACAAAATATCTCTCAAATTTTACTGTTGATGAGCTTCATGCATCATTGATGACACATGAACAAAGACTGGGAAGAACAACAAACTCATCTTTGGAGCATGTCTTCAAGACCCAAATTTCCTTTGGAAGAGGAAGAGGTCAAGTGATCCGGGGTAAAATCTTGATACCCCTTAACCAAGACCTTTTAATTCGGCTGATAAATAGAATTACATTTAATTAAGACGTTAAAGAACTTAAATGAACAACTGTAGCTGTAAATAAGAGGAACATAAATGAATAAGATCAGCAATCATAAGAACACGTGGTTTGATGACGGAGTTCGTCCAGGAGGGACTACATCTCCGGGCCTCGGTGTCAAGATGGTGTAGGCCGCTGCATTATGTGTTGTGAGAAGAAGATGTACATGGATATGTTTCCTTATGACGTACAAGGAAAAATTGCCCTCACGCAGGAGTGGCTTGACTTCTTTAAGAGATGTTCTACTGCAAAACTCTCATACATAAAGAAAGACTCCTATTAGTATCACCATAGCTGACATGTAGCAAATAAGAGTATCCCGCCAATCCTGGAAAACAAGGGATCTCAAAAATACACATAGCAAATAAGAGCATCCCGCCAATGTGGCATAAAAGGGGCTCATACATGACACAAATCCATCGCTGAAAGTACATCAAAAACAACACAAAGCAAGATCCCACAACTCTTGTATCAACTGGGATCTGCAAGACATAATGCATCTCAAAGAGAAATAAATGAAGAAGTACATGGAATCCACATCATATACCTCATGCTGCCATTTGCTGAAGGCTGAGTAGCTTTGCGGCTGAATCTGAAAACACCATCAATCTTGTGGCGTCGAGAAAGTGGAAAACGACTGCTCACATGTGCAAATCTGACACCAGCATAGTCCACTTCCAAAAGTGGCTGGAAAATCAAAAACTCAGATGCAAAAACTGAGCACGCCATCAGACTCGTGGCGCTGAGTAGTGCTGAAACAACATAAAATTTGTCCCATTTGGACAAAGTCAAAATTTCGCCCCTCTTGAAAATTTGCCTCAATCGAGGTTCCGCCTGCCTCTTTTCTGGCTCATGGTTCCACTGCACATGCAATTAAAAAATAATAAATCTGGAAATCCGTGCGCACTGCTCCATTCCCTGGGTGCACTGATCTGCAATTAAAAAAATATTAAACTCGAATTCCGTGCTCCATCTTGTCCTCCTCGGCCTTGGGCGCACTGTGCAAATCTGAGTTTATATAAAATTTCTGGGCAGAATTACCAACAAAGAGGTTGTTGGTGCGTTGGTAAAATAAGACATTTGTTGAAGAGAGTTCGGGGGATCAAATCCCGCCCCTCTAAACATATGCATGCGTTTTTTTTTAAAACTGCATTAATATTTTGGTATCCCGCATTAAAATTTTGGAGTGGCCTGTTTTGTGACATCTTCATTAAATATGGGGGGTTGGGCCCGCATTGGGCGGCCCACCCAACTTTCGTTCAACATATAAAATGGAGCATGTTACCATAGTTAACATTTGGGTAACGTTTTCAACATATATATGTATATGTTGTTACAACGGCGGTGGTTGAATTTTTTGGTTGTGTTAGGCCGCCAGTGGATCGGGCCGGCCCACGTGGCCGGGCGGGTTCGATTCCTGCCGGCCCATATATATATATATATATATATGTGGCATACGGTTGGGTGGGGTGGCGGGGGTGATGGCCTGCCACCCCTTTTTTTAAAATAATTTTTGTTTTAATAAAAAAAATTATGCCTTTTTAAAAATTCTGTTTTGGACCGAAGGAGGCAATTTAAACAGGCCACAAATTTGCCTGGAATCTGGCCTAATCTTTCCGGAATCCGGTGGCCGGGAAAAGTCCAATTCGTGCCTTCCTTAAGGCTGTCTAGTCACCAAGTAAACCTGGAACTTTGACCGCTTATAACTTCTTCATACGGACTCGGAATTGAGTGTCGTCTGCGCCGTTGGAATCAGAAAGACGAGATCTACAACATGAACCTGGTTCGAGGATCTTTCAAATACTTTGATTTTTGATCCTTGTACTCAAACCTCTTGTACCTATACCTGGCTAATCCACCTGGATCAATCCTCCCCACTGAGGAGCTTTTGGTCCTCCAAAAGCATCAAGCTTTACGTATCATCAACTGTCTGCAACTATCGTTGAAAGGCGCATCCCCACATGACTCCTTCACCTGGCGTACTTCAGAATCAAGATGCAAAGCCATCATGTACAACTGCTACAATGTGATGTCTGAAAAGGCACATCCCTTGAATACTCCTTCACCTTACGTACTTCAGAATCAAGATGCAAAGCCAACACCTGCAACTGCTGAAATGCAAATGTCTGAAAAGGCACATCCCATGAAGACTCCTTCACCTCACGTACTTCGGAATCAAGATGCAAAGCCAACACCTGCAACTGCTGAAATGCAAATGTCTGAAAAGGCGCATCCCCTGAAGACTCCTTCACCTTACGTACTTCAGAATCAAGATGCAAAGCCAACACCTGCAACTGCTGAAATGCAAATGTCTGATAAGGAACATCCCATGAAGACTCCTTCACCTCACGTACTTCGGAATCGAGATCCAAAGCCAACACCTGCAACTGTTGAAATGAAAATGTCTGAAAAGGCGCATCCCTTAAAGACTCCTTCACTTCTGTTCTTCGGAATCAGAATGCCAACACCTGCCCAAAGCTGCAATGAACATTACATTCTCAATGTGACCAACAATGACCCAGATATTTCCATACTTGCCACGAGTTTATAACATGCACTCAGTGGTCAAGTTTACAGCAAAATGGAAATCATACCTCAACAAAATTACAAGACCAGACCTCATCGTCGCATTTCGAAGTGATGGAAAAACTCCTCATCACTTTTACATGAAAGAAATGCATCAGACGACTCATACAACATGACCAAAACATAAACGTCGCATCTCAAAGTGATGTCAACATATCATCACTTTTACATGAAAGAGATCTAACACACGACTTATAAAACAAGGCCAAAAAAATGTCATGTCGCTTAAACGAGTGATGGAAAGACATCATCACTTATATAATAAAAATGCGACAAAAGACTTACAAACATGGCCATGACAAGCTTAACATCTCTAGAAAAAAACAATCTAGAAGAACCACTTCTCATTTATTAAAATGAGTGGATCATTTCCCTGTGGCAAACTTTCTTGTCGATCAGCTCTTTCGACTGGTGCATGCACGGGCGCTTTGGCTTTACGGCACTGCTCTGGATGAATTTTCCAGCATGTGGCTCTTTGGTGGCCACTTCGGTCGCAATGGGTGCGAAAGCTCTTTTTCCTCCAAACCTTCTTAACTGATTTCTTTTCATGTTGGGGAGAAGGCTTTTCGTGCCTCTTCCTCCTTTGTGCTGCCATCCTCTTCCAGCACTTAGAAATCACATGGTTATTTAAACCACAAAATAAACAAGTTTTACGATGCCATATTTTACGACCGTGGTTATCAACATTCTTATAGTCAAAATGCACTCTGGAATAATGAGACTTAGTATACCTTCTGGGGTGGTCTCTGGTGTGATCATGATGATGGGAGCTCATCTGGGTTCCTTCACTGCAATGTGCACTGCCGTGGAATGATGGCGAAGTGTCCCTATCATTCCTCTTCCTTGGAGAGTTCATCATTATCTGTTTTCCTTTGATGTCCTTCGAACATCCTTCGTCAATGTACCCCAAACCTGCATAACTAGGTCGTTGCACAACCTCCAATGGTTTGGTGATGCCTTGGCCACGAATGCCAAGTCCTCCTCCTCTGTACCCCATTTTAGTGAGGAGCCTCATGCCACTACCAGTGATTGGTATCTCCACACTTCCAACTGAAATGACATCATGTGAAGAAACTGAAGAAAAATCAACACTATTTACCTTAGGTGTTGATTGCGAAACAGATGAAGAAAGCTATTGTAAGCCTTCGTCGCGCTTCACTGCTTGTAGCTGAAGCTGCATCTGTTGCATCTCCTCCTTCTCTTTCTGTAGGAATTCTTTTAAGGCATCATGATCTCTCTGAAGAGTTTCGTTGTTGCATTTCAAATCTTCCCACGCCTCTGTCGTGGCTTGCAACTGAAGCTGCAACTGCTGCTTCTCCTCCTTCTCTTCATGTAGGAATGCCTTCAAGGCATCATGATCTGCTTACATAATTTCATTTTTGCGCTTCCAATCTTCCAACTCTTCTGTTGTGGTTTGCAACTGAAGCTGCAACTGTTGTTTTTCCTACTCCTCTTTGTGTAGGAGGGTCTTCAATTCTTCGTTCTCTGCTGCTTGTTTTTCGTATGCCTCGTACAATATGTCAGCTTTCTCGGACAGCCTGAGCATGGTTTCGTACATGTCCTTGACACTTTCCATGGCTCAACTCAGCAAACGTTCAATGTTCACTCCTGCAATCCAATCAGCAAGAATACCTGCTCTGATTCCACTTGATCCGGGGTAAAATATTGATACCCCTTAACCAAGACCTTTTAATTCGGCTGATAAATAGAATTGCATTTAATTAAGACGTTAAAGAACTTAAATGAACAAATGTAGCAGTAAATAAGAGGAACATAAATGAACAAGATCAGCAATCATAAGAACATGTGGTTTGATGACGGAGTTCGTCCAGGAGGCACTACATCTCCGGGCCTCGGTGTCAAGATGGTGTAGGCCGCTGCATTATGTGTTGTGAGAAGAAGATGTACATGGATATGTTTCCCTATGACATACAAGGAAAAATTGCCCTCACGCAGGAGTGGCTTGACTTCTTTAAGAGATGTTCCACTGCAGAACTCTCATACATAAAGAAAGACTTCTATCAGTATGACCATAGCTGACATGTAGCAAATGAGAGTATCCCGCCAATCCTGGTAAACAAGGGATCTCAACAATACACATATGAAAGGGAGCATCCCGCCAATCTGGCATAAAAGGGACTCATACATGACACAAATCCATAGCTGAAAGTACATCCAAAACAACACAAAGCAAGATCCCACAACTCATGTATCAACCAGGATCTGCAAGACATAATGCATCTCAACGAGAAATAAATGAAGAAGTACATGGAATACACATCATATACCTCATGCTGCCATTTGCTGAAGGTTGAGCAACTCTGCGGCTGAATCTGAAAACACCATCAATCTTGTAGCGTTGAAAAAGATGAAAATCACAGCTCATATGTGCAAACCTGACACCGGCATAACCCACTTCCAAAAGTGGCTGAAAAATCGAAAACTCAGATGCAGAAACTGAGCACGCCATCGGACTCGTGGCGTCGAGTAGTGTTGAAACGACATAAAATTTGTCCCATTTGGACAAAGTCAAAATTTCGCCCCTCTTGAAAATTAGCCTCAATCAAGGTTCCACCTGCCTCTTTTCTGGCTCATGGTTCCACTGCACCTGCAATTAAAAAATAATAAATCTGGAAATCCGTGCGCGCTGCTCCATTGCCTGGGCGCACTGGTCTGCAATTAAAAAAATATTAAACTCGAATTTCGTGCGTGCTCCACTCCTCCATGGCTTGGGCGCACTGTAAAAATATGAGTTTATATAAAATTTATGGGCGGAATTACCAACAAAGAGGTTGTTGGTGCGTTGGTAAAATAAGACATTTGTTGAAGAGAGGTCGGGGGATCAAATCCCGCCCCTCTAAAAATATGCATGCGTTTCTTTTAAAAACTGCATTAATATTTTGGTATCCCGCATTAAAATTTTGGAGCGGCCTGTTTTGTGACATCCGCATTAAATATGGGGGGTTGGGCCCACATTGGGCGGCCCACCCAACTTCCGTTCAACATATAAAATGGAGCACGTTACCATAGTTAACATTTGGGTAACGTTTTCAACATATATATGTATATGTTGTTACAACGGCGGTGGTTGAATTTTTTGGTTATGTGTTGGGCCGCCCGTGGATCGGGCCAGCCCACGTGGCCAGGCGGGTTCGATTCCCGCCAGCCCATTTATATGGGGCTATATGATATGCGGAGGAGGGGGGTCGACGGGGTTTGACCACCCGTCACCCCTTTTTTTTTATCATTTTTGTTTAACATAAAACAAATTGTGCCTTTTTTAAAATTCAGTTTTGAACCGAAGGAGGCAAACTAAACAGGCCACAAATTCGCCCGAAATCTGGCCTGAGCTTGCCGGAATCCGGTGGCCGGAAAAAGTCCAATTCGTGCCTTCCTTAAGGCTGTCTAGTCACCAAGTCAACCTGGAACTTTTACCGCTTATAACTTCTTCATACGGACTCGGAATTGAGTGCCGTCTGCGCCGTTGGATTCAGAATTACGAGATCTACAACTTAAACTTGGTTCAAGAGAAATCCAAACACTTTGATTTTTGAGCCTTTTACTCAGGCCACTTGTGCACTTGCAATAATCACGGATCATCAAGGCGGAAGGAAAATATAGAGGGAAAGAAGGAAGGCGAAGCCAAAACGAGAGGAGGAAGAAACAACCACACCAAATACTCTACGCATGGAGGGCGGCCAATCAAAATCGGAACAAAGACGATGCAACAGCAGGAAAGGTGGAAAAATCCAAACCATGGACAAAGGTATGATAAATACCAAGTCCAATGTCATTACTATAAGAAGTATGGCCATTATGACAATGAATGTATGAAGAAACAGAGTGACATGGGTAATAGACCCAGTGCTAATTTTACCAAAGAAAATATCAGTCAAGAAAAATTATTCTTAGAATGTAATATGGCTGAAGAAAATAATGAGGATATATGGTTTCTAGATTCAGGATGTAGCCACCATATGACTGGAAAAATTTCCATGTTTTCCGTGTTAGATGAAAATGTAAAGTCTCAAGTAACATTGGGGACAGACAGTAACGTCTCTATCATGGGAAAAAACAGAGTAAGTGTTTTGACAAAGAAAGGAGAAGGAAGATCCATATCATATTATATTATGTGCCTGGTATTAAGTGTAGCCTCTTGAGCTTTGGTCAACTCATTCAAAAGGGGTACAATGTTTTCTTTGAAGATGATGTATGCACCATCATGGATAAACCACCAAGCAAACAATGCATTGCACAAGTGAAGATGACAAGGAACAGAAATTTCCCTCTCAGGATGGGAGTAGATTTGAAGAAAGGAGATGGAATGGCAGCAGTGACACAAGAGACATTCCAAAGAGAAGCAAAAGATGAAAACTAGTTATGGCACTTGAGATTCAGAGATCTCAACTTTGGAGGTCTGATTTTTTTGCATAGGAAAGGAATGGTAAAGGGATTACCATTGATTGAGAAAACAGATAGGCTATGTGAAGGCTTCATATTGGGAAGACAACATAGAGAAAAATTTCCATCAGGAAAGAGCATAAGGACAAAGGTACCCTTAGAAATTGTCCATTCAGATTTGTGTGGACCAATACAAACACCATCACTAGCAAGTAATCACTATATGCTGACTTTTCAAGTTTATAATACATATATAATTTCCATAGGTTTTTTTTAATTTTTTATACGCTGCGGCATATGAAAGAAAATCCCAAAGGCTTATTTAAAAAAAATGTATTAAGTAGAAATGTAGTGACTGTGTGTATTTTTTTTACTATGTGCCTGAAGGCAGAAACACAGTGAAGAAATAACAGAGCATTTTGTAACCATTATGCGTGCATTTCTTGTGAGAGACAGAGAAAGCTTTTTGAAGGACACCATGTGTTGCAGCAGTTCCACATCTTTGTAAATCCCTCTGATAGAGGAAGGACCATTTTGTAAAAGATTTTTATTTTAATGAAATAGAACCATTTTGTGAATCTCTATCCACCAAAGATAAAAAAAAATTGTGTCCTCTATGTTGAGAGGAAGAATTATTTTATTCCTTTGTGTCTTCTGGAATACTCAGAAATTATAACATGGTATCAGAGTTAGTCCAGGCTCTTTGAAGGTTTGTCAAAGAAGCTGAAGGAAGAAGGTGTTGTCGCAGCTTTTCACCAGTAGTGTGAAGGCTCAGCAAAAAACCAGGTATTTCTCAAAAATAGAGTTTTGAGTTTGTTTAAAAAAATTGCAGTCCAGAGAAGTCTTTTTGAATACAGAGTTTGTCTCTTGAGCAGAGAGACAGTTTGTTTAAAAACAAAGTCAAGTTTAAAGCATAGTTCAGTGTGCTAGCCATGGCAGGAGCTAGCACAAGCACGAGTATTGGAAATACTCAACTCCCACAGTTGAATGGGATGAACTATGACTATTGGGAAATCACCATAAAAGCCCTATTTTCCTCTCTAGACTTACGGGAGTTTGTTGAAAATAGTTTTGAAGAACCAATAGATGAAAATTCTTTTAATGCCATAACACAAGCAGAAAAGGATTCGTTAAACAACAATAGGAAGAAGGACTCAAAAGCCCTCTTCTATATCTATCAAGTAGTGCATGACAATGTTTTTCCAAGCATAGCAACAACTAAGTGGTTCAAGGATGCATGGGATACCCTCCAGACTGCCCATCAAGGTATGGAGAAGGTGAAGAAAAAAAAAATACAATTGCTGAGCAGAGACTTTGAAACTCTCTATATGAAAGAGTCTGATAACATAGAGTCATTATTCACACAAGTGATTGGGTTGGTTACCCAAATAAGGTCTCATGGAGAGACACTTGAAGAAATAAGGATAGTGGAGAAATTATTGAGGAGGTTACGCTCAAGGTTTGATGTAATAGTCACAACTATTGAAGAGACAAAAGATCTCTCAAATTTTACTGTTGATGAGCTTCATACATCATTGATGACACATGAACAAAGACTGGGAAGAACAACAAACTCATCTTTGGAGCATGCCTTGAAGACCCAAATGTCCTTTAGAAGAGAAAGAGGTCAAGGTAGAGGAAAATATAGAGGAAAAGAAAGAGGAAGAAGCCAAAACAGAGGAGGAAGAAACAACCCTGCAAATACTCATGGAGGGGGTAGTAATCAAAATTAGAACCAAGGCCAAGGCAGGAACCAGCAAGGTGGAAAAGATCAAACACATGGACAAAGGTATGATGAATCCTAAGTACAATGTAATTATTATAAGAAGTATGGCCATTATGTCAATGAATGTAGGAATAAACAGAGTGACATGGGTAATAGACCCAGTGCTAATTTTACCAAATAAAATATCAGTCAAGAAAATTGTTTTTAGCATGTAATATGGTTGAAGAAAATAATGAGAATATATGGTTTCTAGATTCAGGATGTAGCAACCATATGACTGGAAACATTTCGATGTTTTCCATATTAGATGAAAATGGAAAGTCTCAAGTAACATTGGGCATAGACAGTAACGTCTCTGTCATGAGAAAAGACAAAGTAAGTGTTTTGACAAAGAAAGGAGAAGGAAGTTCCATATCAGATGTATATTATGTGCCTGGTATGAAGTGTAACCTCTTGAACATTGGTCAACTCATTCAAAAGGGGTGTAATGTTTTCTTTGAAGATGATGTATGCACCATCATGGATAAACCACCAAGTAAACAATGCATTGCACAAGTGAAAATGACAAGGAACATAATGTTCCCTCTTAGGATGAGAGCAGATTTGAAGAAAGGAGATGAAATGGCAGCAGTGACACAAGAGACATTCCAAAGAGAAGCAAAAGATGAAAACTGGTTATGGCACTTGAGATTCAGACATATCAACTTTGGAGGTCTGAATTTTTTGCATAGGAAAGGAATGGTAAAGGGATTACCATTGGTTGAGAAACCAGACAGCCTATGTGAAGGCTACATATTGGGAAGACAACATAGAGAAAAATTTCCATCAGAAAAGAGCATAAGGGCAAAAGCACCCTTAGAAATTGTCCATTCAAATTTGTGTGGACCAATGCAAACACCATCACTAGCAAGCAGTCATTATATGCTGACTTTTATTGATCATTACACAAGAAAAACTTGGGTTTATTTCTTGAAATATAAAAGTGAAGTGTTTCAGAAATTCTGCCACTTTTTTTTTTTTTTTTGCAGAGAAAATGGAATACACAATAAATTTAGAGAAAGATACACACTGCAGCAAAATGGAGTTGGTGAAAGGAAAAATAGGACCATCATGGACATGGTAAGAAGTATGCTGAAGGAAAAACATTTTCCAAATGAATATTGGGCTGAAGTTGTACATTGTGCGAAATATATCTTGAATATATTCCCAACCAAAGCTGTAATAAAAAATGTTCCAGAAGAAGCATGGAGTGGCATAAAACAAGGTGTCACCCACATGAGAGTTTTTGGTTGTGTGGCTTATGCACACATTCCAGATTAGTTAAGGAAGAAGTTGGATAGTACAGGGGAGAAGTGCATATTTATTGGATATAGTGAAGAATCCAAGGCATACAAGTTGTATAACCCATCCACCAAGAAATTTTTTATAAGCAGATATGTGCAGTTCATTGAAGAAGAAACTTGGTATGGAAGCATTGAGAAAACAGTCAATGTGAAGCGTTGTTTGTCTCATGATGATGGTGAGGAAGAAATGGATGAAAGGAACACCTCATTAGCAGCACCACCTCCACCAACACAAGGAAAACAAGGGAAACCACAAGCAGGTATGAGAACACCTTTGAGAAGTGATGACAGTGCTTCTCCAAGCACACCACAAGGAGAATATTTTCCATGCTTCTACAAGCACAAGTACACCAAGTGAAAGGGGAACCAAATTCAGAAATTTGAATGAGATTTATGAGCAAGAGGCAGCAAATGAAGGTATGAACTCTTTATTTTCATTATATTTCTATGTAGATGAATCTATTCATTTTGAAGAAGCTATAAAAGATAAGAAATGGATACATGTTATGCATGAAGAAATGAATGACATAGAGAAGAATAAAACATGGGAATTGGTTGATTTCCAAAAAGGTAAATAAGTCATTAGAGTAAAATGGGTCTACAATACCAAAAGCAATGCTGAAGGTAAGATTTAAAGGCACAAGGCCATACTTGTTATCAAAGGCTACAAGCAACAACATGGAAGAGATTATAAAAACACTTTTGCACCAGTTGCAAAAATGGAAACAATGAGAGCAGTTTTGTCCATAGCAGCACAACACAAGTGGAAGGTTTACTAGATGGATGTGAAATCAACATTCCTAAATGTTGTATTGATGGAAGAGGTTTATGTTGAAAAATCTCTGGGCTATGAGAAAAAGGGCCAAGAGCATAAAGCATGTAGATTGAATAAAGCTCTTTATGGGCTGAAACAAGCACCAAGAGCATCGTACAGTAGGATAGATGCTTATCTACTGGAAAATGGGTTTGAGAAATGTGAAGGAGAACCCACATTATACATCAAGGAGAAAGATGGTAAGATTTTGATTGTTTTTTTATATGTTGACGATGTGACCTTTACAGGTAATGATGCTTACCGCATTGAGAATTTTAAAATAGTCATGAAGGATGAATTTGAGATGAATGATATGGGATTGTTGAAATACTTATTAGGAATAGAAGTAGAGAAAAATGAAAATAAATTTTTCATCTCTCAAACTGAATGTATAAATTAATTTTTGGAAATATTTAATATGCAATATTGCAAGCCAGCAATTACTCCTGTAGTGATGGGATTGAAACTTAGCAAAGAGAAACACAACAAGGATTTGTATCCTAGTTTATACAAGAGCATAGTTAACAACCTCATGTATTTGACTGCAACTAAGCTAGATATTATGCATACTGTGAGTTTAATTTCCAAATTTATGGAAAGGCCAAAGGAGGTACATTAGCAAGTAGCAAAAAAAATTCTAAGGTATGTGAAAGGAACAAAAAGGTATGGAATTTTATATACCACTTCAAAAAATTCTGAATTGATTGGATATACTGATAGTGATTGGGCTGGAAGTATAGATGACTAGAAAAGAACCTCTAGTTATATTTTTCATATGGGTTCAGGAGCCATTTCATGGGCTTCTAAGAAACAAACAATTGTGGCTTTATCTACAGTAAAAGGAGAGTATGAGGCAGCTACAACAGCAGCATGTAAATTAGTTTGGATGAGAATAATGTTGAGGAGTTTGTGTCATGAACAGGGCACAATAATTTACTGTGAAAATAGCTCAGCTATAGCATTGTCAAAGAATTCAGTGTTTCACAAGAGAATGAAACACATAGATCCCAAGTTTCACTACATCAAGGAGCTAGTGAACAATGGAGAAATTGTTCGGAAACATTGCAGAATAGAGGAGCAGTTTGCAGACATCCTAACAAAACCATTGGGGAAAAAGAGTTTTAATTATTTGAGGAAGTGAATGAGTATAACAAAAAAACGAGATGTTGAATTTAAGGGGGAGTATTGAATTTTTAAATTCAACTTCTCCTCTGCACAAAGGAGAAAGAAGTACAACATAGCTGTTATTTTTGAGTTTTGGTTAATGGTTGATTGCACACCATTGTGCATTTAACATGATTCTTAAAAGCCTACAAAGGTTTGTTTTTTGTATTGACGGTCACAGCCACTCTTCAGCGCTTCAGTTAATATTTCATGGTTCTGACCACACAACAGACACTTCAAAAGACTATCTTATCATGCCATTAAAAAAACTCACCAACCAACAAAAATTCATTTCATTTTACACAGAAATTTTGTTGTTTTGAACTGGGGTCACGTCACTTGCCAGCACAGTGGAGGCAAGCTCCATCGCTAGCCAATATAATTTCTATCGCGCTCATTTAGAGTTTCTTCACCAATGAATAGAACAGGTCCCACTGCCAGCACAACAAAGACGTGTGGACCAATCAACACTTATCGCGTAGAAATTGAGATGACATCATGGAGGCCAAATGGTATGCGATAATTCTGTGAAATACATTTTGTGTTTTTTTTGAGTTTCGGCGGGTCGTAGTGTTGACCAATCAGAAGCTCATTGTGTGGGTTTGGCCCTCGCTGATGTCAGGGAAAAATGGTATGCAAAAACTTTTGCAATAAAGTTTAATCACAGTTTGGAATCCACGACATTGTTTATAAACTTTGGATATAGTTTTGTGTTACGACAGTTGATAAAAGGTTTCAAAACCTTATTATAAATTTTTGTAATCTTTTTTTCTTAATTAACGTCGAGTTGGAAAGTCTTTCAACTTTTGGAATTATATATATTTGATTAATATATATTATAAAATTTTCAGGTTTATAATATATATATATATATATATATATATATATATATAATTTCCATATTTTTTTTTTAAATTTTTGATACACTGCACCATATAAAAGAAAAGCCCGAAGGCTTATTTAAAAAAAGTGTATTAAGTAGAAACGCAGTGACTGTGTGTATTTTTTTTACTGTGTGCCCGAAGGCAGAAACACAGTGAAGAAAGAACAGATCATTTTGTAAGCATTGTGCGTGCATTTCTTGTGAGAGACAGATTGAGATTTTTTTGAAGGACACTATATGTTGCATCAGTTCCACATATTTGTAAATCCCTTTGATATAGGAAGGACCATTTTGTAACATATTTTTATTTTCATGAAACAGAACCAGTTTGTGAATCTCTGCCCACCAAAGATTAAAAAAAATAAAAAAATTGTATGTTCTCTGCATTGAGAGGAGGAATTATTTTATTCCTGTGTGTGTTATGGAATACTAAGAAATTCCAACAGTTTTCATTCCCATATTCATAAAAGGGGCTCGAGTGTGCTATCAACCAATTTTTGTTGGTCTTGTTACATTTAATTCAAAGTATTTCTATACATTTCAGTTATCTATGTGACCATCATCTAGTAGGTATTCATCATTCTATTTGGACCTGGGTGGTCACGCGGTGATTTTAGGCCATGTAAATGCATATGGTGTATATTTGGTTTGTGTTATTTGTGTTTTGTCACAATTCAAGTTCTGTTATTGGATATTTTCATGGGTGGTGGTTACTTTGGGCGGTTCTCTCTCTAAAATGTTCAGTGAAACCTTGTCATTGAAAGGGTTTTGGGTCAAGGGAAGCCATCAAATGTTTTTGCTGTGTTTTTTGTAGACTTCTTCATATAGGCTTTATTTTAAGTTGGATGTGGTACTCTTGTTCTCTGATTTACAATCTCTCGAACCTTTGGGCATGTCCCTTAATTTCCCAGTATTGGTGGCCAGTGTCTATTACAGTGGTTCATTGACGATTTGGTTTTAATATTGTCTTCCCTTGAAATGTCCAGGGGGTATCCATGACTTCTAGTTTTGAACTCTGAATGGTTTAGTGTCCCGCTCAATCAAAAAATTCATTATTATTGGTACTTGGATGATGTTAATATTGGGTCCTTCTTATGGTAATTGGGGGATTGGTGTCACAACCTTACGAGTGTTTCATTAAAAATTCTATTATGGGTTGTTCCAAAGTATTTTTTTGAATATTTATTGCAGTGGCAATGACTCATCAGTAAAAGGAGAGGCTCATTTGCGGATTTCTCATCCATACAATGACATCCCTTTGGTTGGGAGTCAGTGGAAATTTTCTTTGATTTTGTGCCCCTGGACGTTCGAAGGGATTTTCGATCCTTGGAAGTGTGAGAGTTTGGTGAAAGACTATGCCATTCAGATTCACAAGTATGTGAAAGGAAAACAAAGTGGGTACTAAACCTAGGTAAATGGAGAAAGCGCAAGCCATATTTCTTACACTCCATATTTTTTTACACAAACAAATGGACTCTCCGCTCCACATGGTGTTGAGAGACAAATAGGTTGATAATTATAAGTTATTTGTGGCTTAGGAGGATTTGAATAAGATAATTTGAGATATCATATGTGATATGGACGACATTGCAGTTCTTCTGAATAAAAGTGAACGCTACATCAATTTAAATTCAAATATTAATTCCATAGCACCCGAAAATGAAGAAGTGGTCATCAATGCTCCACCAATCCATATGGTCAACAGAAATTATTCTCAAGACCAAACAGTAATCATTCTTGATGAATGATTTCACTTATGCTTCTCTACTATCTGGAGTTCCTGTCATGGGTTTTCATGTTCTCTTGCCACTTTATGTTGTGTTTTTCTCTATCACCATAGTATTCTTGTTTTTCCCTATGGTCATCAATTATGTAATCAATACATCAAATTTCCAACAATTGCGGTATTTTTTTGTATGTCAGGATAATTTTTAGGGCTACGTACACTAAAGTGTTATTGTTTGATGAAAAAGTATGTCAATTGTTCTCAGGCTAGTGAGGTTAGTAGTTTCTAGAATGGTTGACAAGGTCAACACAATGCTACAAAGAACAACGGTTTTATTTTATTTTCAGATTATGAATAGTAATCTTGATCGGATATTACAAAGAAAAAGCTTGTTATATTTAATATAAAAATATATTTTATGCAACTCATATTGAAATATATTATTTAATATGGATATTCAAATTATATATATATATATATATATATATAGTATTGACATAGACTAGTTAAATTAACTATTAAAAAATTATAATGTTTTATTAAAAATATTTTTAAAACTATCCACCTATTTGTATATTTTTTTCAACTGGAAAATTCTTGCTTGGAGAAGCTCTTAGGTATACATAGTCCTAGCTAGGATTGGACCACAAGACCCATGGTAACCAAAATTCGTCACCTAACCATTCGACCACATCTTTGGGACTCTCTAACTATATATATAACAAAAGGAAAGTTGGCATATCTCAACCTGAACATTAAGTGAAATAAATAGGCATTAACTTCTTGGATTTATTATAAACAAGTTGGCATTATTGTAACCTTGAAACTATGTGAAAGTAGTTGTTTTTGAATTTTTTATTTATGTAAATAATAATAATAAAATTATCTCAAAAACAACAAATTTTACCTTACAGCTAGGTGAACATGGAGGCAGATGATATGTCAAAGGAAGGACTTCAGGGTACTTTTGGTATTATGAAATTTAGATACATTGAGGAAGATGCCACTAGGGAAGTGGGCTCACTCATTATTCCTTAAAAATCCAAGACCTCAATTTTTTATTTTTTTATTTATTCAAATACATATGAATGTTGGTTTTGTTTTACTCTGGCTCTAGACATATTTATTATCTAGGGACTTCTTTCTGAACATTGGCAATTTTGGTAGAATAAGTTTATAATTACTGGTTATCTAGATACATATAGTATATAGCTCTAGAGAGTTCTTAAGGGTATCTAAAAGGCACATATGATGGATTATTTAGATGACTTTTCTTAAAAATCTACTCAATCTTATATCTTCTAATAGAAATCCAGTGTTTTTTTCCTAAAAAAACATGAGCTCGCAAGCATCAATCTCATTAACTAATTGAGCCGCATAAAGAGCCCACCATGTGAAAAATTCTCTAGAATTAGAATCAATACCCACAAAAACCACTAACAGGGTGCCAAAGGAAGACCAAGTACCATTAGTTCTGGTGGTGTTCACAACAGTAGTGAATAAGGTTGTATAATATGCAGAGAGGCTAGAAAAATACTGATAATGAGAAGAATGAGGAGGTCCATCTGCCTCGTGGGTCTACTGGATGGATGCTCATTGGTGAAACCTTCAGTTATTATGGCTCCATTTCCAGCAATCGTCCTAAGGAAATTCATAGGTGATGGAGAGAAAAAGATAAAATAAGCTCTATAGGTGTTTTGATTCATTTCTTTAACTTGTATCAATGTGTCGTACAAGGGTTTTATCGCACATGAGTTTGTTTGGTTAAAATAATATTGAAATAATAATTAATAATATCATTATTAATTAATTAATAATACCATAATAAAGAATTATTAATTATTAATTAATAAAAAATAATTCATTCATCTAATTAAATATAAATAATAATTATTTAATAGTTAATTAATTAATTAATTAATTAATACTCCTCTTTATCAAGAAATAATAATAATAATATATATATATATATATATATATATATTAAATTTATATTAATTATTTTCAACAATAATAATACTAACATTGACAATAAAAAACATTAACAATAATATTGTTTATTTGATATATATTTATTATTAGTAATTAATTAAAAATATTATTTAATAATTAGTTAATTAACAATAAATAATAAAATATTATATTTGTTTATTAGAAATATAAATATTTCTTTTATAATTTATATTAATTATTGTTAATTAATTAAACCTAAGGTATTTATATTAAAACGAATAATTAATATTGATGATCATGATGATGATGAATAATTATAATTGTCATCAATAATTAATATTATAAACCCTATGAATAGTATTATACCCTAAGAATATGAACACTTAAATTAATAAACTCAATGTATTGATATTATAAGCCAAGGGCATAATAAACCCAAGGGATTAATACTAAAAAATTAAGGGAATGTGGTTGACCTTGGTTGACCATGGTTGACCATGATTGATTTTCATATTCACAAAACCTTTTTCACAATACAACATTGGACGATAATTGACCATGTTTGATCATGGTTGATTTTCATATTAAGACAATATTTGTCAAAACGCGACATTGGACCATGGTTGCTCATCATTAACCATGGATAACCATGGTTGTCACAATGTGACGTTGGACCATGAGAAAATATTCGTCACAATGTGACCATGGTATAAATATTATAAACCCTAAAATAAGCATGGTTAACCATGGATGAGTGTGTTTGATTTTTAAATTGACACAAACTTTTTCACAATGCAATGTTGGACCATGGTTGACCATGGATGACCATGGTTGTCACAATGTGATGATGACCAAGAGAAAATCTGTGTCACAGTGTGACCATGGTTGATTTTCATATTGAAACAATCAATCAAAATGCGATGTTAGACCATGGTTGACATTGGATGACCATGGTTATCACAATGTGATGATGACCAAGAGAAAATATTTGTCACAATGTGACCATGGTTATTAACGATGCTTGACCATGGTTGTACACGATTGGCCTTGGTTAAACTCGATTGATTTTCATATTGAGACAGTCTTTGTCACAATGTGAAATTAGACCATGGTTGACCATGGTTGATTTTTATATTGAGACAATCTTTATCACAATGTGACATTGGACCATTGTTAACTATACTTAACCATGATTTACCATAATTGACCATGTTCAACCATTTTTGACCAATGTTGACCATGATTGTCCATGGTTGACCATGGTTGTCCATGCTTGACTATGATTGATTTTAATATTGAGAAAAAATCCTATGATGAACCCTAATATAAATATTATAAATGAAGGTATATAAACCCTACGATAAATATTATAAATGGTAAAATAAACATGGTTGACCATGCTTAACCTTGGTTGAATTTCACATTGATATAATCTTTGTCACAATGTGACGTTGGACCATGATTGACCATGATTATAAACCCAGGGGATTTATATTAAATCCTAGGACTAATATTTTAAACCCTATGAGTAATATTATACCTTACACATATGAACCCTTAGATTAATAAACCCAAGGGATTAATATTATAATCCCAAGGCATATAAACTGTAAGATAAATATTATAAACACTAAAATAAACATGGTTGACCATGGTTTACCATAGTTGGTTTTCATCTTGACACAGCTTTGTCACAATGAGACATTAGACCATGTTTGATTTTCATATCAAGGCAATATTTGTCACAATGTGACATTGGACCATCGTTGATTTTCATATTGAGGAAATATTTGTGACAATGTGACGTTGGACCATGGTTGACCATGATTATAAACCAAAGGGTTTATAATAAACCCAAGGATTTATATTATAAACCTTATGAATAATATTATACCCTAGGAATATGAACCCTTATATTAATAAACGTGTTATCACTCTGTAACTTTTGAGGTTGCTGAAAAAATCACAAAGGTAACCACGTAACCACTTTGGAAGCTGGGATCTAGCCCTTCTAGCTTCAAAGAGGGATCTCTCTTTATGATTTAGCATTTTTTATTTAAGATATTAGGTGGCTATCTATCTAGTTTGTTGTTTTTTGGTTTTGAGATTGTTCGGTTGATTAATGCCAGAATTTATCATTGGGATATGGAGTCAATTACTTAAATGTGGATCTGTTTCAGACTTTAAATTTAGATTTCACATGGCAAGGTATCTAGCTCAATTGGATCATGTAATCTAAATGAGATGGAAAAGAAGAAGATCTATATAATTTATTAAGTAAATAGAAATTAAGAATGAATTTACTTAACTTCAGTTGAAAACATCGAAATTATCGAAAGCCAGAATCAGAGTGTGCATTAAAACAAATTTTGTTCTTAATTTTCTTTGAATAAAAAAGAATAGAAAACAATGATGAATAACTTTGGAAATACATAAACAAAAAGGAGAATCACTTCACCGATAACTTGACACAAGAATCATGTGAATGAGATGTCTCTATTACTGAAATGTCCATTGGAACTTGGTGGAACAACCTCACAATAGTCTTCCTTGATGCAAAAACTAAACCCATAATACGTCTAACTAGAAAATATTTATGCAAAAAATATTACAAATATCTTGATTCATAGGATCAAGACAACATTCTTAAGTATCTAAAACAAAATTACAAAAATAGCACAAAATTATAGGAATTTATGAATGACTTGGCTTGTTGGCACTATTCTTGTGGTTGTTGTTGCTGACTTGTTATGACCGTGCTTGGAATTATGCTACGTTATTTGTTGTGTTGTCCAAGATGGAAAACTCATTTTACTCCAATAACTCACATTAATTTTCCCATCCATCTTCGGTTGGAATAGAAAATTTGATTAATTTTCTATAAGCTTCATCAACCTCCATGCATTTCTAAAACTTGGGCTTGATGATGAGTAAATGATAAGCTCGTGACTAATAAATAATTCAAACTCCAAAGCCTTCCTAAATTCCTTTCCTATGAGGTGGCATTTGATACCTGAAAATTTGGATGTAGCTTGGGAAATCTTGTCCAAATTTTCTTGGTAATAATTCATACTTATCAATTCTTCTTCTGCATTCATAAGCCTTAGAAACCCTTTCCTATTCAACCCCTCCATCGTTTTGTGAAATCTATGAATGCTAGTATCAAGATTTTGTCACGTGTTCTCCAACTGCATCATGAGGTTTCTTTTGGTGTGCACCCTTTTCACTTCTAGTATAGTTTCAGTCCTATGTTCAGTTACCAACTGCTCTAATTCCATGGTGTTTTTGGAATTAAGATTTTAATGATGGATGTAGCTTCCCATTGCTTGTGTCCCAAATTTATCTTAATTTGTTTTATTACCTCTGTTGATATTTCTATCAGCTCCTACTACTCAAACACAATCTAAATGCAAGGACATATATGTGTCATGGCCTCATTAATTTCTGTCCATATATTTTCTCTGGCTTGAGCCAGAGTATTGTGAATTACTGATTCACTTTGTAAATAATCAAATTTTAATGCCAGCTGATGGGTTTTCTGTAACACTGAGACATAAGAGTTATCAATATTCATTTTTTGTTCTAATGTTAATTTTATCTGAGCTTTTATTATGGAAATCTATTTTTTATGAAGGTTCAAATTTTCCATGGCTTTTAATAATTCATTTGTTGTTTGTGTTGGTTCAGAAGTTGATGTAGATGCACCTGGAGTGGTGGCCACTACAATTGGAAAAATTGTAAGAGGGACTATGGCCAATTGTGTTTCCTTCTCTCTTTCTCTAAGTAGTTTATCTAATTCCACCTCCATATCTCTAATGTGACTGCTCTGCTCAATGATTATTCTCAACATGTCCTCTTTTTGTTTTTACGTTTGTCCAGCCTCCTTAGCTCGTGGGTCTCCTGTAGCAGGAAATTTTAGCTACTTTCTTAATGCTACTATATCAACCTTTTTTCTCTTTATTATCTATTTTTTTGCCTTCATATCATTTGGATTGTATCCCAATTTAATTACTAAGTCCTCCACTAACTTGATTTTAGTATTTGTAATATTCCCAATTTTCCACAAGATAATTAGAACATTAGAGTTCTTAATTTCCATAATAATTAAGAAAATAAGAGGGTGGAGGGACCAACAAATCCCATATATGAATAAAATCCTCTTTTGACGTGTGTATGTGGATATTTTAGATCTAGATCTACATTATGGAGTAGTGGAGTGCCTTCTTAATGTCAAAGGAGTGGATTTCATGTACCATTTATGAGAAAGATCATGGAGGTTGAAGCATTCAAATAAGATCATGGAGGGAATCGAATGTAAGATCATAGAGCATTCATGATGAGATGATGGCAGAAGTGGTGCATTTAATGCACACATGATGGAGAGAGTGATCATTACATGCATACATAATGGATATCATGGAGAGACAACACAATCAACATGGAGACCTATGTCCACATGTACATCATAGTTATGAGGTGGGACAAGGCATGGGAAGGTTCACAAACTATATAATGAAGATGAAGGCAACATTAGAGGTAGGCTTTGTATTATTGATTATTGATATATTTAGATATATATTTTTCATGTGACATTTCTATGCACGCTTATGTTGTTTAGCTAAGTATGTAGTGTTGTTTAGAAAAGGGTGTTCCCAAGCAAGAATTCCACACTTACCCACGAGGGAATTCTAGTTCCTACTCTGGGAAGGTTATTTGGAGCTTCCATTCATCATCAGGCATTGGTGCTACATTTTGCCTACTTTCTGCAGTCCATACATCTTCATAAATAACGCATTTATGCATCAGGGTTTCAGAGGAGGAGGTTGTCCTTCAGTGTTTTAGCTGAGGAACTAGTGGAAGGATTCATCCTTTTACCTTGAGCTTCAAGATCAGCCTTCCAGCACTTCAAATCTATATGAAGCATTAGGCCAAACATATCAAACTACCATGTAGTAGCAGTCCCTTCAAGGATTGGCCAGTCTAGTCATGTAGATCCAAAGGAGGAAGGAAGTTTTCAGCATTTGAGATGGAAATCATGTGAGGGATTATTCTTTAAATTTGTATTCAATTTTTCCATATTTTTTTAGCTACATTGCATTATTCAGCAATAGGCTAGAGAGCCTCCATCCTTGATAGCACAATTTTTGGCAGCAGTTATGTAGCAACATCTGCAATCAGAAGAAGAGGATAGAGGGGTTAGATCTTTAACTTCTAGCTTGAGGATCTAGTGAAGGGATCATCCCTTCAAGAATAGATATGGTTGTATATCACTTTTCAGCCATCTTTTGATCAGATCTAGCTTCAAATCTTCATAACCCAACATTCAAGAGACCAAACCCTAGGGAGGTACATTTATGATCTTCTTAGATCTGGATTTCCTTTCTAGGTTATTAGAATCTTGGCATCATCAGAGCTCGATATCAACCTAGACCTACGCATTCCGTTTTATCCAGCAGTCATATGTACATCATCTATTGAAGGGATAACGCGGTATCTTCTCTAGCAGCTCTCCAGTTATGCAGTGTCTCCTTAGAGGGAATTCCAAGGTCATTCTAGGCCACTTGTTTGGCTTGAGTGCTTCTATTTTATGCATTGTTGTATCTCTTATTAAGCTCCACATAATAAAATGGCTCACCTATTATTCTATAGATGTGTTTATCATAAATTATGTGTACATAATTTTTTATTTGAAATATTGTGTTTGTTTATTGGCTGAAAATGCGAAGATGGGTAACACTTTTGTGAAAATTTGGGGTGGAATTTTTTTTCCTCCATAGTTTGGCCAAACTCTTGTCATAGTTTTGTCGAAAAATTCAGGAGTTTGGCTGACCTATTGAATTTAGTTCGGCCAAACTTTGTTTGTCGTTTATAGTGATGGCATACTGACAGAAATGGTGAACAATTTTTTTGCCTGAGTTTGGAAAATTGGCAATAAAATTTCGGTTGAACTAGAAGTTCGGCTGAACTATTATTTTATAAATATATCGCCTGCAACCTTTTTCGGTTTTTTTTTTCACATTTGCGTGCTCATTTTTGTCCGGCATTCTATAGCGTGCTCTTATTTGTTGCATTCTCATGCACTCACTTTGCGCACTCACTTCTGTCCACCATTATCGCATGCATTAAGCTCAAGGAGGTAAGATTTTAAATTTATGTAAGTTTCTTCCTTGTTGTTGTTTTTAGTTTGGTTTTAATTTGCGTTGATTTTGTAATTTGGCTTCAATTTTTGTTTAATTTTTCAATTTCTATTGATTTTTTTGTTGCAGAGGTCTTCCGCGACATTTTCAACGTCCTTTGCTGTGACTTCAACGTCCTCTGCAGCGAGTTCAGCCTCTTCATCGTCTTCAGCGTATGAAGAGTCCAGGTATATCTTCAGTGTCTGAAGCATCCAGTAGGGAATTTATGAATGAGAGAGGCTCTGTCTCTATTTTTTTGGCTCTCTCTCTGTTTTTTTGGCTCTGTCTCTATTTTTTTAGCCCTGTATATATTTTTTTGTCCTTGTCTCTATTTTTTTTGCCGCTACTTCAGGTTTGACGTGTGTTATAACTCTCCAACCTGCCAAAATGAAGTCTAATTTCACAAGTAAAAGGTAAAAATTTATAATATCAAATTTCATACCTGTACATAAGGTTCAACTTAAACGCTATTTAAATGTTCCAGTTTCCCACTCACTACTACCTTAATACTTACCATTAATGGAGTAACTCATCAGCTACCATCTACCGTCGAGCCCATACCAATGATATGAAAATATATACCGCCATAAGTTTCTTACTGTTTCCCTATTTCATGATCCATATTCGTGAATCTAAATGCCAGTATTGTATACCAAATCCTAAGTTGGTGTTGGTGGGTTTGTATCGAAATTGAGTTGTATCCAATTTTTATTACCTTAGTGAATGATCGAACTGTTTCAACCTTGAATATATACGTCCATAAGTTTCTTACTGTTTCGCTATCTCATGATCCATATTCGCGAATCTAAATGCCAGTGTTGTATGCCAAATGGTAAGTTGGTACTGGTGAGTTTGTATCAAAATTTAGCTGTATCTGATGTTCATTACCTCAGTGAATGATCGAATTTTTTCAACCTCAAATCTATATGGCCATACGTTTCTTACTATTTCCCTATTTCATGATCCATATTTGCGAATGTAAATGCCAATGTTGTATGCCAAATGCTAAGTTGGTGCTGGTGGACTTATATCGAAATTTAGATGTATATGATGTTCATTACCTCAGTGAATTATTGAACTGTTGCAACCTCACAAAAAATCAAGTGTAGAGTGAGTTCTGGACATGCGGCTCTATCCTAGGCAGGTGGAATGTGTCAGATTTGGACTTGCCAACATGCCTGATTTGAGTCACCGACTCCTTTAAAATCATTTGGTAGTTTCCACATAAACCTATTTTAGTTCTTCATGAAAATTTGATTTATTCATAACACAAATACTTTCAACCATGCTCTTCATCTTTGAGGTAAACTAGAAACCACATTGTTTCTTCATCTTTGACAACATGGCATGTTTGTGACTCTCATTTCAACTTTTATGGTTGCAAGTTAGTTTTTTCATATAAAATTCCCCAGAATAATCTCTGTTATGATTTTTATATTTTTACCAGACTTAATATTCATAATGTATGAGTAACCTATTATTTTAGAGAAGGAAACATATTATATTTTTGAAGAATATATTCATTTTTCTTAATTAATTAATTTAATGATAGTAAAATAATATAAGCTTGTAAGATTAAATGCAGCAATTACATGTCAACAAATTCTTGACTTTTACCTTTGTAAGTCATGAAAGAGAAAGAAAATATTTTATTTTTGAAATTATTATTACACTTGTATTGAAACACTTAATAGATATGTAGGTTCACTGAAATTTACCTTAATATCTTGTAGAGCTCATTTCATCCAAAACACTGAAAAGGAAGTAACTACTATGTATTCCACTTGTACTCTAGATATAGAAAGTAATGACTCTTTCTTGCTTAACCATTAAACCAAATACTCTTCCTATGTATAATTATAGATTGTCCACTTGCACTTTTCATGTCATCCACACAAGCCTCTAGTTGAATCTCTATATGTTTTCAATGTAAATTTCTCACCTTTTGGGTACTAGAGTCGATTGTTTGTAGTCTCTTTCAAGTATCTTAATTTTTTTTATTGGTAATAGATGACTTTCTCACCTTTTGGGTACTATATTCCATTGTTTACAGTCTCTTTCAAGTATCTTCATATCTGTTTGTTGGTGTTTTTTGGTAATAGATGACTCCGTTTAGTTGTTGATTGAAATATTCCAACTAATGTAAATTCCAAAATTATATCTAGTCTTTAAACATTGTTATGTATATCAAGCTTCCTATAATATAGATGTAAAGGCTATGATCAATAGATAACCTCATTCATCATCCATTATTTGCACATAACTTGCATCCAATTGATATGGAGATTCACTTAGGTCATTCATCATCAATCATCTGCACATAACTTGAATTCCAAAATTATATCTATTCTAAACCTTGTTATGTATATCAAGCTTCCTATCATATAGATGTAAAGGTTATGATCAACATCACCTCATTCATCATCCATCATCTGCACATAACTTGCATCCAATTGATATGGAGATTCACTCAGGTCATTCATCATCCATCATTTGCACATAACTTGAATTCCAAAATTATATCTAGTCTAAACCTTGTTATGTATATCAAGCTTCCTATCATATAGATGTAAAGGTTATGATCAACATCACCTCATTCATCATCCATCATCTGCACATAACTTGCATCCAATTGATATGGAGATTCACTTAGTTCTTTGATCATCCATCATTTTCACATAACTTGCATGTTATGTGCATCCAATTGATATTCAACATGTATATAGTATTTAGAAGCAAAAAGTAATTTGATACAAAACATAGGTTTTAACCAATTATATACTTTTTCAGTTTCATATCCATGGTCTCAAACAATGAGAGAGAAAAAACCTTTTATATTCAACATGTAAAACACAAATTAGCCATAAAAGTTTCCCATTGAAACCAAAAGTGATTTGATACAAAACATATAGGTTTTAACCTAATCTAGTAAATTCCCCTACATTCAATCTTTAGAATAGATCTAATTAGAAGTTTTTCATTTTCATATCCATGGTAGTTCTATAGGCAAAGTCTATAAAGGGCCAGGTAGCCTCTGGATCTCATCTTTTATCAAAATGTGACATATCTAGTAAATGCCCCTATAGTCAATCTTTGGAATAGATCTAAATTCCCCTACAGTCAACATGTATATAGTATTTAGAAACAAAAAGTAATTTGATACAAAACATAGGTTTTAACCAAGTATATAGTTTTTCATTTTCATATCCATGGTCTCAAACAATGAGAGAGAAAAAACCTTTTATATTCAATGTATGTACAACAAAAATTAGCCATATCTCTAGAATAGATCTAAATAGAAGTTTTTCATTTTCATATCCATGGTCTCAAACAATGAGAGAGAAAAAAACCTTTTATATTCAACATGTAAAACACAAATTAGCCATAAAAGTTTCCCATTGAAACCATAAGTGATTTGATAAAAAACATAGGTTTTAACCTAAGAGTAAATGCCCCTACATATAGAAGTTTTTCATTTTCATATCCATGGTCTCAAACAATGAGAGAAAAAAACATTTTATATTCAATATATCTAAAACACAAATTAGCCATATCCATAGATCTAAATAGAAGTTTTTCATTTTCATATCCATGGTCTCAAACAATGAGAGAGAAAAAAACCTTTTATATTCAACATGTAAAACACAAATTAGCCATAAAAGTTTCCCATTGAAACCATAAGTGATTTGATACAAAACATAGGTTTTAACCTAAGAGTAAATGCCCCTACATATAGAAGTTTTTCATTTTCATATCAATGGTCTCAAACAATGAGAGAAAAAACATTTTATATTCAATATATGTAAAACACAAATTAGCCATATCTCTAGAATAGATCTAAATAGAAGTTTTTCATTTTCATATCCATGGTCTCAAACAATGAGAGAGAAAAAAACCTTTTATATTCAACATGTAAAACACAAATTATCCATAAAAGTTTCCAATTTAAACCATAAGTGATTTGATACAAAACATAGGTTTAAATAACCTAAGAGTAAATGCCCCTACAACAAAACATAGGTTTAAATAACCTAAGAGTAAATGCCCCTACAATTTAATCAATCTCTTGAATAGTTTTAAATAGAAGTTTTTCATTTTCATATCCATGGACTCAAACAATGAGAGAGAAAACCTTTTATATTCAATGTACATGTAAAACACATATTAGCCATATCTCTAGAATAGATCTAAATAGAATTTTTTCATTTTCATATCCGTGGTCTCAAACAATGAGAGAGAAAAAAACATTTTATGTTCAACATGTAAAACACTTGAATTAGCCATAAAAGTTTCCCATTGAAACCATAAGTGATTTGATACAAAACATAGGTTTTAACCTAAGAGTAAATGCCCCTACAAGTCATTCAACATGTAAAACACTTGAATTAGCCATAAAATTTTCCCATTGAAACCATAAGTGATTTGATACAAAACATGGTTTTAACCTAAGAGTAAATTCCCCTACAAGTCAATCAATCTCTTGAATAGTTTTAAATATAGAACTTTTTCATTTTCATATCCATGGACTTGAAAACAATGAGAGAAAAAACCTTTTATATTCAATGTGCATATAACTTATTTAGAAACAAAAAGTAATTTAATACAAAACATAGGTTTTAACCAATTATATAGTTTTTCATTTTCATATCCATGGTATCAAACAATGAGAGAGAAAAAACCTTTTATATTCAACATGTAAAACACAAATTAGCCATAAAAGTTTCCCATTGAAACCACAAGTGATTTGATACAAAACATAGGTTTTAACCTAAGAGTAAATGCCCCTACAAGTCAATCAATCTCTCGAATAGTTTTAAATATCTAGGAGTTTTTCATTTTCATATCCATGGTCTCAAACAAAGAGAGAAAAAACCTTTTATATTCAATGTATGTAAAACACAAATTAGCCATATCTCTAGAATAGATCTAAATAGAAGTTTTTCATTTTCATATCCATGGTCTCAAACAATGAGAGAGAAAAAAACCCTTTTATATTCAACATGTAAAACACAAATTAGCCATAAGAGTTTCCCATTGAAACCATAAGTGATTTGATACAAAACATAGGTTTTAACCTAAGAGTAAATGCCCCTACAAGTCAATCAATCTCTCGAATAGTTTTAAATATCTTGAAGTTTTTCATTTTCATATCCATGGTCTCAAATAATGAGAGAAAAAACCTTTTATATTCAATGTATGTAAAACACAAATTAGGCATATCTCTAGAATAGATCTAAATAGAAGTTTTTCATTTTCATATCCATGGTCTCAAACAATGAGAGAGAAAAAAACCTTTTATATTCAACATGTAAAACACTTGAATTAGCCATAAAAGTTTCCCATTGAAACCATAAGTGATTTGATACAAAACATAGGTTTTAACCTAGAAGAGTAAGTTCCCCTACAAGTCAATCAATCTCTCGAATCGTTTTAAATATCTAGAAGTTTTTCATTTTCACATCCATGGTCTCAAACAATGAGAGAAAAAACCTTTTATATTCAATGTATGTAAAACACAAATTAGCCATATCTCTAGAATAGATCTAAATAGAAGTTTTTCATTTTCATATACATGGTCTCAAACAATGAGAGAGAAAAAAACCTTTTATATTCAACATGTAAAACACAAATTAGCCATAAAATTTTCCCATTGAAACCATAAGTGATTTGATACAAAACATAGGTTTTAACCTAAGATTAAATGCCCCTACAAGTCAATCAATCTCTCGAATAGTTTTAAATATCTAGAAGTTTTTCATTTTCATATCCATGGTCTCAAACAATGAGAGAAAAAACATTTTATATTCAATGTATGTAAAACACAAATTAGCCATATCTCTAGAATAGATCTAAATATAAGTTTTTTATTTTCATATCCATGGTCTCAAACAATGAGAGAGAAAAAAACCTTTTATATTCAACATGTAAAACACTTGAATTAGCCATAAAAGTTTCCCATTGAAACCATAAGTGATTTGATACAAAACATAAGTTTTAACCTAAGAGTAAATGCCCCTACAAGTCAATCAATCTCTCGAATAGTTTTAAATATCTATAAGTTTTTCATTTTCATATCCATGGTCTCAAACAATGAGAGAAAAAACCTTTTATATTCAATGTATGTAAAACACAAATTAGCCATATCTCTAGAATAGATCTAAATAGAAGCTTTTCATTTTCATATCCATGGTCTCAAACAATGAGAGAGAAAAAAAGCTTTTATATTCAACATCTAAAACACTCAAGAATTAGCCATAAAAGTTTCCCATTGAAACCATAAGTGATTTGATACAAAACATAGGTTTAAATAACCTAAGAGTAACTTCCCCTACAAGTCAATCAATCTCTTGAGTAGTTTTAAATATCTAGAAGCTTTTCATTTTCATAGCCATGGACTCAAACAATGAGAGAATTTTTTTTTATATTCAATGTACATGTAAAACACAAATTAGCCATATCTCTAGAATATATCTAAATAGAAGTTTTTCATTCTCATATCCATGGTCTCAAACAATGAGAGAGAAAAAAACCTTTTATATTCAACATGTAAAACACTTGAATTAGCCATAGAAGTTTCCCCATTGAAACCATAAGTGATTTGATACAAAACATAGGTTTTAACCTAAGAGTCAATGTATGTAAAACACAAATTAGCCATAGCTCTAGAGAATAGATCTAAATAGAAGTTTTTCATTTTCATATCTATGGTCTCAAACAATGAGAGAGAAAAAAACCTTTTATATTCAACATGTATATAACTTATTTAGAAACAAAAATTAATTTAATACAAAACATAGGTTTTAACCAATTATATAGTTTTTCATTTTCATATCCATGGTCTCAAACAATGAGAGAGAAAAAACCTTTTATATTCAACATGTAAAACACAAATTAGCCATAAAAGTTTCCCATTGAAACCAAAAGTGATTTGATAAAAAACATATAGGTTTTAAAACCTAATCTAGTAAATGCCCCTACATTCAATCTTTAGAATAGATCTAATTAGAAGTTTTTCATTTTCATATCCATGGTAGTTTTATAGGCAGAGTCTGTAAAGGGCCAGGTAGCCTATGGATCTCATATTTTATGAAAGGTGACATAACTAGTAAATGCCACTACAATCAACATGTATATAGTATTTAGAAACAAAAATTAATTTGATACAAAACATAGTTTTTAACCAAGTATATAGTTTTTCATTTTCATATCCATGGTCTCAAACAATGAAAGAGAAAAAACCTTTTATATTCAACATGTAAAACACAAATTAGCCATAAAAATTTTCCATTGAAACCAAAAGTGATTTGATACAAAACATATAGGTTTTAACCTAATCTGGTAAATGCCCCTACATTCAATCTTTAGAGTAGATCTAGAATTAGAATTTTTTCATTTTCATATCAATGGTAGTTCTATAGGCAGAGTCTGTAAAGGGCCAGGTAGCCTCTGGATCTCATATTTATGAAAGGTGACATATCTAGTAAATTCCCCTACATTCAATCTCTGGAATAGATCTAAATGCACCTACAGTAAATTCCCCTACAGTAAACATGTATATAGTATTTAGAAACAAAAATTAATTTGATACAAAACATAGGTTTTAACCAAGTATATAGTTTTTCATTTTCATATCCATGGTCTCAAACAATGAGAGAGAAAAAATCTTTTATATTCAACATGTAAAACACAAATTAGCCATAGAAGTTTCCCATTGAAACCAAAAGTGATTTGATACGAAACATATAGGTTTTAAAACCTAATCTAGTAAATGCCCCTACATTCAATCTTTAGAATATCTAGATCTAATTAGAATTTTTTCATTTTCATATCCATGGTAGTTCTATAGGCAGAGTCTGTAAAGGGCCAGGTAGCCTCTGGATCTCATCTTTTATGAAAGGTGACATATCTAGTAAATGCCCCTACAGTCAATCTCTGGAATAGATCTAAATATAAGTTTTTCATTTCTCCCATGCATTTGCAATAAATGTCAATAAATAATATATATATTTTTATTGAATTTGTTTTTTTAGGGATAAGAAAACCATTAAATATGGTTGAAAAATGGAAATTATGCATAGAAGTTTCTTGCTATCCCAATCCAGGGAATGCAGTGATTACATATGTGCTTTCCAATATTGCAACTAGCAAAGTCGTCCAAAGGAAAATGAATATACCAGGAAGAACAAAAAATAATGAGGCTTATTATATTGGATTGATAGAAGGCTTGGAAACATGTTAAAAGAATGGCGTATACCAAGTTAAGAAGGAGAGGCTAAAAGAACTGCATGGAATAACAAACAATATTGTTAGCCAATTTCAATTTTTTAGTATAAGGCATTGTATAAATGTGAATAAGATGTCTGCTGATTTATTGTGTGGGGCAATGCAAATTCAGGATTCATCTATCAAAGATGAATTAATAGATGAATTAGAATTATTGGGGCAATGCCAATGCCAATGCAAGATTCATCTCTCAAAGATGAATTAGTTTTAAGACGCTCTTCTTCAAAAATTCAAGATTCATCTCTTAAAGATGAATTAGTGTTGAGACGCTCTCCTTCAAAATTTATTCATCGACATAATTTGTTTACACTTTAAATTAAACATTAATTTTCTGAACTTTATCTTGAATTTAATTTAAATTAGTTATTTAAAAAATTAACTGTAAATGTCCACCGTAGATATATATATCATGGAGGAGGAACGAAAAAGATCAACAGAATCCCATATCTCTATGAGAGGGGAGGATCAGGGATCGAGATCGACAGCTATTCATGGTAAATTTAAATATAATCTTAAATCTCCATACATGTGTGTACATATGGAATTGATTTTTTATCAACTTTGTGAGTTAAATTAGTTGTTAATAAGTTTCATTTTTTATTTTTTAGGAGCCAAGAGGAGAAGGGTGTCTACTCCAACCATGGATGCCCAAGGTTCACCCAGTCGTGGTATGGTTTGAACGCAATTTAATCAATGAATATGTATGTGTGTATTTATATGTACATGAATGTATTTTTCAATTGATTATAAATTCGTATTTGTTTATGAAGCTTCTCTCTCCTCTTGAGAGGTTGGTGGTGGTTCAAATCCCCTTAGAGGGCCATCAATAAGTGGTAGCAGGTTGCGTGAAGGGGGTGATATTTATTCTCCCGAAGGCCAATCAATGGCTGGTGGTGCTGGTTCTTAGTAGGGTTGTTCTGGGTATGGTTCTCAGCAGGGTCATTCTGGGTCTCAACAGTTTCAGGGTGGAGAAGATGCTAATCAATCACGTCGAGGTTGTCATCAATTTCAATATTTTTTTCATTGAATTTGTACAAATTTGTTTAATGTGTTTTTTCTAATATACAAAATTATATATATATATATATATTGATGCAGAGGCTGAAAATGTTCCAAATATTGGTCAAAATAGACGCAAGGCAGAACACTACATTCAAGAAGAAGGTTGTCTACCCACCACAACTTATCCGGCCGACATTACTGATATACCATGGGAAAGAAACATGGGGCAATGCACCTTACAAAGGTGTCAACAACTTCATGCAAAATTGCAGAGAGATGTAGTGGCTTTGACTCTACCTGCTGAGAGTCGACAAAGCCTCGAAATAGTTACACATTCATTGGGCGAAATAGTAAATGTGTACAAAAATCTTGGGCCAACGACTGATACATTTGTAGAACTCATGAGAAAGAGAAAGGAAACAGTAATGGGTCCTGATAAATGGGAGGATGTAAAACAAAGAGTTACAAAAGATATGGCCAAGTCAATGTTTAATTTCAAGGAAGGGCCAAAAAGAAAAATGCTGAAGGTGCAATATTTCAAGCACCCCGATATAGCTCACTATTTGTATGATAGGAACCTTGCGGCCTATGGAAGGCTCCCATGGAACGACGAGGTTCCTGTTTATTTTGCACAATTGTTTTACGCAATTTTTTTTTTGAAAATGAAACCCAACTACAATGACCTTTCGTCAGAATTTTTTGGTCTGGGGAAAGGTTGATTATATGACCGTAAGGGTGCTAAGTGAGATGTGGAGTTGCCTCGCCTTGAGCCGCCATTGGTGAGTCGACCTTTTCGGGTCGAAACTCTGCGGTCAGAGATGGATGCAACTTCTCAAATAATTCGAGAAGCAAGGGATGTCATGATAAACAATGTTTACAGCGGATTGGGTGGAGTCGATGTTTGTCTAAATTGACAAAGAGAACGTGAAAATGCACGTGCCAATTTTGTGTATTGTATAGATGAAGAGATTGACAACATGAATGTTGAAGATCTTCAAATATATGCAAAGAATTGTTGCAATGGTTTTCAAGATCTAATTCTTCATGAGGAAGAGGGCACGGAAATGGTATGTGTTAATGACCTTAGGGTTCAATTATTTTAACACATACATGTGTACAATTTGTAATAAATACATGTGTATGTACATGTATACATTTATTTGTATGTACATTAATCTAACAAAAATGTATCATTATATGTTAAAACACCATTTGCAGTTGTCACGCATGATGAGTGACGAAAATGTTAATATCACGTTTGGGACCTCTGGTTCAAACAATGCAGATGGGTCTCACCATCAAGATATGTTGGCAAATGTTAGTGTTTTTTAAGTGATATTTTTAAAATAAATAATTGTGCACACATGTACATGTATGTATATATAATGATAAAATGTTTTAACAGATTCTGATTCCGTCCGATGTTTTTAGGATGGCAGTACCTTCTTCTTCCTTGGGAGATGTACCTTCTACTTCCTTAGGATATGTGCCACATCCACAACAAGTATGGACAATTTTTCACTTTTAAAATTTATGTTTAAGTGATATATATATATATATTCATTTCACCTCAAAAAGTTCCATTAGAAATTGAGATATATATATATATATATATATATATATATATCTTGAGTTATTTTAAATTTTTTGAATTTTAGGTTCTTAGAGATTTTCATTTGGAGCCTCTCTTAGGAGATGTCCCAAATTCACCTGCAGAAGTATTCAATTTTTCACTTTTAAATATATGTGTGTGTGTGTGTGTGTTTTTAATTTAGTTATAATTTATAAATTGTTGTTTATTTAAGTTTTATTATAAATTGAGATCTTGATCTTTAGTTATTTTATGCTTTTAAAATTTTGAATTTTAGGTTCCTATAGAAGATTTCTTTAATCCACGGATGCTAGCAATGGAGATAGGAACATCAACACCATTTCAACCATTTGAACAAGTTGTCTAACTTTTTTTTTAATATTATTTAAAATAAGTTTATATATGTACACGTGCATTTTCATCTAAATTTTTTTAATATATATATATGTGTGTGTGTGTGTGTGTGTGTGTGTGTACATGTATATTGTACAATTTACCGTTGCAGATGTTCCCATGGGGGGGAACTTGTAGCAGGTGAACAAATGGAGAGGGAACATCATGAGGTATTGCATGATTTTTTTTTTTAATATATATTTTTTTACATGAAGTTCTATATATATTCTCACTCATTTTTAAAACATCAAATTTTAATGTTTGTACATGTGCATTGTGTACATATTTCCCATGCTTCGCATGATAGTGCACGGATTGAGACCCTGATAGGAAAGACGCTACATCCATCTCTATTTGATGGACATGATTTGTAGATTTGATTTCAAGATTTAGATAGTATTAAATTTACTTTTTTATATATTATCTAGATGCACTGTCATATATATATATATATATATATATATATATATATATATAACTTGATACTTGTGAGATCTACAATTTTTGGACATATTTTATTATAGTGTTAATATAATTTGTTTTGTTCCAAAAAGTTAAGTTTTGGATGGTTTTAGTACTTTTGGCATGTGAATGTGAAGTAATGTTGTTATATAATTTGTTTGGTTTTTAAAACTTTTAAGTTTTGGATAATTGAACTACTAGTAATGTTGTCATCTATAAATTAATGTTTTGCTTCTGAACTACATTTGGCATGTTATGTAATGATGTGTTATAATTTGTTTTGTTTTTAAAATTTAAGTTTTGTTTTTCTTCTGAACTACATTTGGCATGTTATGTAATGATGTGTTATAATTTGTTTTGTTTTTAAAATTTAAGTTTTGGATGCTTGAATTACATTTGGCATGTGAAGTAATGTTGTGATCTATAATTTTTTGTTAAATTAAAAGTTAAGTTTTTGATGGTTTCAATCTACATTTGGCATGTGATATAATGTTAAATGTTTTTATTGGATAGTTGAACTATAATTGGCATGGCATGTGAAGTAATGTTACATGATATAATCAAAAAGTTTTTAAAACTCAAGTTTTGGATGGTTTCAATCTACATTTGGCATGTGATATTTAATGTTTTTATTGGATAGTTGAACTATAATTGGCATGGCATGTGAAGTAATGTTACATGATATATATCAAAAAAAATTTAAAACTCAAGCTTTGGATGGTTTCAATCTACATTTGGCATGTGATATTTAATGTTAAATGTTTAATGTTTTTATTGGATAGTCAAGAACTACAATTGGCATGGCATGTGAAGTAATACGTGCATCTGAAGTAATGTTGTGATCTATAATTTTGGATGGTTTCAATCTACATTTGGCATGTGATATAATGTTAAATGTTTTTATTGGATAGTTGAACTATAATTGGCATGGCATGTGAAGTAATGTTGCACGATATATAATCAAAAAGTTTTTAAAACTTAAGTTTTGGATGGTTTCAATCTACATTTGGCACATGTGGTATAATGTTAAATGTTTCTATTGGATAGTTGAACTATAATTGGCATGGCATGTAAAGTAATGTTGCACGATATATAATCAAAAAGTTTTTAAAACTTAAGTTTTGGATGGTTTCAATCTACATTTGGCACATGTGATATAATATTAAATGTTTGTATTGGATAGTTGAAATACAATTGGATGGCATGTCAAGTAATGTTGTGATATAATCAAAAAAAATTTAAAACCCAAGTTTTGGATGGTTGAAGTACATTAATCATGTGAAGTAATGTTGTGATATAATCAAAAAGTTTTTAAAACTAAGTTTTGGATACCATTTTAATCTACATTTGGCATGTGATATAATGTTAAATGGTTAATGTTTTTATTGGATAGTTGAACTACAATTGGCATGACATGTGAAGTAATTTGTTTTGATATAATCAAAAAGTTTTTAAAATTCAAGTTTTAGACATGGTTGAAGTACATTTGGTAAGTTTTTAAAAAAAATTTCACTCAAACAATAGTATGTAGGATGTAAATTTTTCATTAATGCACATAGAACATATTCGACCATTGGACAAACAAATTTTGTATTAGATTTTCAATCAGGAATAGAGATGTGGGTCAAATCCCACCAAAAGTTGAAGAAGTGCTCCGAGTCTCTTGTCTGAAAGGAATCTTCGTACAAAATTATACTGTGGATAATTTATTTACATTGTGGATAATTTTTACCAAAAAATCCCACAAGAAAAACTGCGTGCATTGAGTTCGTGTATATATCCAGTACATGCAACATTTTTCATCAATGCACATAGAAAAACTACTTTCAGTTAATTGCATTCTAGAACATATATATTAAGTACGTGAAACATTTTTCATCAATGCACATAGTAAAACTACTTGAAAAGTTAATTTCATTCTAGAACATATACATATATATCCAATATGTATGCAAAATTTTTCATCAATGCATGTATAAAAAATCTACTTTCAGTTGATACTAGAGTGCGCATGTACCAAAAAATTTTGTACATGTGCAAACACTTGCAAAGATAACATAACAAGGCAACTCAATTTTTAATTGAGTACTAGAAGTTCTAGAACATATAATCCAAAGAGAATAAATTGTTGGGCAGTTCAATAAAAAAAATTCCAATGGAATGACATCTTCAATAATCCGCTCATGATCAGATTTTGACATTTTCCATTTCTTAATATTCGTTTTTTTCTTTGATTGAACCTCGATCAAATTTATGCGTGCTGCACACACCAAGTGACTATATTGACAACTTATGAAATTAGGTTCATAGTCTTCAAAGTAAACAAAATTCCCACTTTGATTAGTTTGTTTGAAAAAATAACCTTTCAGTATAATAGATCCTCTTTCATATGGAAATCCGTGATCATTATAGTCTTCTAATAATTTCATTTTTCGTTTAGTGCAACGCATCAAATAATACTTCACATTTTCATCGTTGTCAGTAGGTGCAATTACAGCAAAAACATCTCCTGCACAATAAAACAAACTTGACAAAATTATACATATTCAAATTTATTTCTAGATCTTTATCATTAGAAAGCAATTCAAATGTTACCTTCTCTAACAAGATCAGAAACTCGATCACCATTGGATGATATTGTAGTCTCCTCTGATTGCATTTCTTCAAACATTGCAATGGACATTTTTCCCTTTGTATTTAGCTCTGTATGTTTCCAATCTTTTACATACATTTTGTTTTCACAAACGTCATTGGATTTTGTGTTGTCTATGCAAACATGACAAAAACAAGAATATTTTCTTTTATCCAATGCAAACACATTTCTAGACGACTTTGTTTTAATTGAATGCAATTTTCGAGTCCCTTTTATTGTTTCAACATCATTTCCAATTGATCTATCTACGTCTTCGATCCCAATATGCCAAAAAAACCTTTATATGGAAAATTTAAAGAAGAATGTAAATATGATATCAAAATACAATCAAAGATAATCATTGTGATAAATGTGCACTATTTATTTAATTAGATATTCAATAAAAATTAAATTGAACGTACCTTCACACTTCCCTTGATCGGTTTGTCTCATGGCTTAGAGCAGTGATGCACCATTGAACAACTTCTTTCACGTCCACAAGTCGGCTTGCAGAGGGGTTCATTTGATATCTTCGAAGTGCTCGTTTTATGCATGCCCCTGCACCGTCATGTTCTCCTTTTCCATGGCCAGTCTCAAAGAAATTCCAACAATGTTTAATGTAGGTTTTCTTATGAAGACAACACAACCAAAAGAATGATCGTGCAGATTTGAATTGACCTGCACATCCGTCTGACCATATCCAATGTTCATTGAATGTTATTCCACAATTTTTCAAGGAATCATAATTTTTTCCAAAACAATGTTGTACAAAATATGTATCATGTGTACAATCGTCACTGATATAAAAGTGATATTCTTTAATAATATGTCGATTTTCACTGGTGCTTTCTATATGATCGATGTTTTGTTCAGCATGTCTATATAGAATATGGACGAGCATGGAGACTTGGTCAGAATGATAGTATTCACTCTGAATTTCTTTTTGTGGAACAAATGTGTAGTTTTCTACAAAATCAATTACTGAAAAAATGGTCCCTGGTGGAAAAAATTCACAGGATTTTTTGAATTGCAAGTCTTTCCATCAAGCTCTATGGGAATGCTTCGTGTATTTGTAAATTTCTGCCTCAAACTTTCTCAAAAATTCTATCACAAAAATTTCTTCTTCTCGTAATTCAATTCTTTTAACACTATTTGCACCTTGAATCGATGTATGGATATATTCATATCTCTTCCATTTCACTTTCATGTTGGACAATGATTGATCATTTATATCAGTATGATATTTTTTTTGAAATTTAGTCAAATTTCCACAATCATCGCATTTTTTACCACCAACACATTTCTTTTCGTAAAATAGTTCATCGCTTTCTCTTTCACATAGAATTTGAGATATGAAATCACGGATAGTGGAAGGAGGAGGTGAATCCTTCCAAAATGTTCTACCAAAATCAAGGAATGTGTCATAATATAACTCAAATTCCACATGATAATGGTAACAAGAAGTTTCGCGTACGGTGATAGGTTTTACATACCATGGTTTTTGTTGAAAAAAAGCACTAATTGAAACATGAATTTCACGATTCTCTTCTTTGAACTTGTTGAACAACTCTATCTGAGTGGTTTCCAAGAAATGTTTTTCATGTTCTTCGTACCGATTTTGTGTTATTCTTCTTCACATCACATGCCTTGCAGTTGGCGAAACACGTGAATTGTTCTTCCAATATTCATATATTATTTTTTTTAAATTTTCTCCAAGTCTATCTTTGTATGGTTGCCTACAAATAGCTCTCCAACAAACGAGTTCATCATTTACATCTATTTGCAACCGAAATTTCTGATGTTTGTGAAAAAAATTTCGCGAGGTTCCTAATGCTTGTGCCATAGATTTTACCAAGCGATTCTCTTTAGTACTTGATGAAACCACTGCCATATGTATTGCTCTACGTACAACTGAAACATTTTTCTATCTAGATCTTCTAATTGAATTTATAACACTATTTATATTTTGTATCACATTTTCCTTCATTTTTTTTATCTTTGGTTGATTTTCGAATACCCAATAAAGTCATAGCTTCTTTTAATTTCCTTAATGATAGGAGACCTTTCAACATTTGGGCTTGAACTGTCACATTTTCCTTTATGAAATACTTCTCAAAAATGTGGTTAACACGATATCGTATATAATGGTCAGCTTTTTTATCTCCATATGTGTGAGTGTCAACATTTTCTAACATCTCGTCATCGACATTGATTTCATCTATACATATTCGAATGAATAGTACATAATAAGTTTACATATTCAATAAATAACTAAATTAATAAATATATGTATAATTTCAATAATACGTGCATGTGTTCAACATATATATATATATATATAGATATATATATATATATACCTTGTGATTCAATTTCTTCACTTGAATTTCTTTCATCATTTTCACCATCTTCAATCATTGGTTCAATATCTCTTTCACTTTCTCTTTTAAAATTTTGTATCTCATCATCAATGTTTTGAGGAATATCTCTCTCTGTTTACATTGCAAAATATTTTCAAATTAGTTCATCAAATAAAAATTAAGCTTCACATTTGGAAAATTTTAAATATATCAAAATCATAATATTTACATTTACATACCTGTTTCAACTTCTAGTTGAGGTTGATTTTCCCCTTCAATATTTGAGAGTGCTTCTATCTTTCTTTTGCGAGATTGTCTCGTCTCTTCTCTACGTTCCTCAGGGTCTCTTTTTCGATCATATTTTCTCGTACAATTTCTTTGATTTCCCATGATAATAGAGTATGAAGTTCAAAAAATTTCCTTCAAAAATTTAGACAAAAACTCAATTAAAAAAAACATCACAAAAGATTTAATTTAAAAAAAACTCATTTTAAATTTTTTGCAAAAAATACATACTCCAATCCAAAACACTTACTTTAAAAAATTCAAGAAAAAAATGTCTTATAAAAATGAAACGAAGTTCAAAATATTTCCTTCCAAGTCCTACAAAAAAAATTCATTTAAAAAGTTACACAAAAACTCATTTTAAAAAATCATTATAAAAGATTTACTTCAACCCAAAACCAAAAAATGTCCTTTCGAAATTAAGCCCAAATCCATACTTTAAAAAAAAATGAAGCCCAAAAAACTGTATCACATACCTCCAAGAAATGTCTTTTGAATGTACCTCCAAGAAAATTCTTTAAACCCAAAAAAATTCCTTGCAAAATCAGATCAAATGTACGAAAATAATGTGTCTCAAAGAAAAGTCCTTTGAATGTACCTCCAAGAAAAGTACTTAAACCCAAAACAATTGATCAAGACTTTTATAAAATCAAACCAAACATGCGAAAATGTGCGAAAATAAAGAATGGTTTCGCGGAAATTTATATTGCCGCGAAATGTTTTTTTGGAGGGGCTTGACGGTACTTTCCGACCGATGGAAATTTAAGTAAAAGTTCGGCCGAAATTTTAAGAAATAGTTTGGCCGAACTACTTTGTAGTTTGACTTAATGGGTCGTCAGCACAAAACATAGTTCGATCGAACTTTGTTTAAGATTTCGGCAGAACTAACACGTCACTAGTTACGTAGAGCCAATCCATGAATACGTTTCTGCAACTTTGGACTGATTAAAATACATGAAACATTATGAATTAACTGTTGGAACCAAGACAAGCATTTTCAGAATTGAATCTACTTTCAAGAAATATAACTTTCATGGAATTTCATAAATATTTACTAATTTTAATTAATTTTGTAATAAAACGGATGCAAACAATTTCTGAAGGTCATTGTGATTCAGTGAAATCAAAATTCTGTATCTTCCAAAATACATTGTAAAAAAATTTGAAAAAATTATCGTACATTACATTGGTCCGTTGTCTCTAATGGGTAGCTTTTAGATTTTTAGTTTATAACTTATATGTTAAGAAATTTCTTGTGTCGCGAAACATATTCAAAATATGGAGTTTTTCATATTGGACCAGTTCAAAAAATTCTAGTAATTCTAATATGCATCTATTGGCTTTGTAAATATGATGAAACCGAAGTAGACTCTGTCTAGATTGTTGTAACACATTTTGTTTCTCAAAAACTCAAATTTTCAAAGAATATAACATTACATATTAACATGACTTCTTATGAATCTGTTGATTGTTAAAAAACACACACTCAAAGAAAATCTAAGTTGATATAACAAATGTGTATAAAAAAATTCAAAAAAATAAGTAATAGAAAGCTAACAAAATTTCTGACAACTTTTATTTTTATCGCAAAATTAAATTCTAAACAGAAAATTTGTTTTAGCTTGCAGAAAGTTGAAGAACTGAAAAAAATGAAAGTTTTTTCTCAAAAAAGGGCAAAAAGTGTAACCCAACTTCACATTTTCACCCTGTAGAGAATTAAGTCTTCTTAAACTTTCACAACATAAACTTGATGGCAGTAATATATAGTAATATCTTAGATTTATTTTACATAGACACACACACCCATGAGGTTTAGACCAGTGACTTTGTGTGGGGTTTAGTCCCCACTATGTCTTTCGTTCAAACCTCATGGGGAGGGGTTGATGATGGAAGCTACCTTTAGGGGAGTTAAACTATCCCAAGGAGAATTGAAGCTCAACGATCTTCACCTTGGCCTAGGATCAAGCTAATTCTAATGTGTGTGTGTGTGTGTGTTAAATTGGTTTCATTTTTATAAAAAAATTATAATATCAAAATAGTTATAGAATAAATCTCTCTCTCTCTCTCTCTCTCTCTCTCTCTCTCTCTTTATTATATATATATATATATATGATTGTACAAATATTACCCATGGTTTTTAATCAAATCCTCCAAATGTATATGTTACCATAAATGTTATGAAAATGACCTAAAAATCTTAATTAAAAAAAAAAAAAAACATAGCATAAAAGAATGTGGTGACTCAATGCTTCCTCTATTCTAGTGATCTTGCATGATGTTTCTTGTCTAACCATTTTAACTACTATATCATCTCCTTGTTTTAAAATCTTTGATTGGAAGTCATTGAAAGAGCATTTTTTCTCATAGTTTCTAACAAATCTTCATTTATATTACACTTTGTTTTTAGAGCGACTAACCATTAAGTGTCTCTAGAATTATTGAGTATTGTTTTATTACAAGAGAGTGCAAATGAATTATGTTATTTATGTCACACATTATTTCTCAAAATACTTGAATTTAATGATAAGAGAGAACATGTAGGATCTATTTCCCTAGACCATATATTCATGGGTCATTAAAATTTATCTTATTATCAAATTTTCAATATCCACAATAGATAAGTGGAATGGAGGCAAAGGATCAATTCAATGGAAAAAATCCAAACTATGCACTAAAAATATAAGCAATGCAGAGTTCAAAAATTCAAATAGATAATAATAGTTGGCCCTTTGAAGTTATGGAGGAGCTAAATATTCTAACCTTTAGCTTAGAGAAAGAATCTCTGGCCCAAATGAATACAAAAACTACAATGAGAACATTATCAAAGCCAAAGTGAGATGACCATTGAACAAAATTGGAACAAGGTATTTATACCCACTCTAAAAACAAAGGAAATCCACTTGAAAATAAGAGAGCATAAATGATGTGTGAGAACCAACAACAAAGCCACATGGTTTTGAATATTTAGAGTATAACTTATATCAAAATATGCTAGGAAGAAATACATTATAAGAAAACATAGACCCATTCTATAAGAGATAGGTTTTATACAAGCCAAAGAGGAAATATTAAACCAAAGGCTATGTAATGGTTGCATGTCAAGATGTGTTGATTGATAGGAAATCTACAAATGGGCTAAGAGGGTCAATTTATTTGACTATCTTCTGAGAGCCCATACGTGCGAGGGAGAATATGTAACACCATATGGGTTGAGGAAAAACTTTAACTCAACACTACATATGCCAATTATTCTTTTTCCTTGTATAACTCTTGATGAATAGTTGTTGAAGTGCTATGGGACCATCTTGAGGACCTCTAGTGCCTTATATTAGATTGGGATGTTGAAGTCCAGAAGTGTGTGTAGGACTTCAATGCTTGGGGTTGTGCACATTAGTGAGTGTGGGGGGATTTGGGCTACCCTTGCGAGATTACTTGAGTCATTGAGTACTGGGACTAAATGTCTACCTTGGAGTAGATGAGGTCCAAGCCTTGGGGCGAGCCTTAAGGCGATTGTGATTTATGTATATTTTTGAAAGTTAGGAAAAAGGACTTGAGATTCCTCGAGATTTCCCCGTTGTTTTATAATTTTCAATGTTTGTTGGTGTACTAGTTCAACAGAGAGTGTAGGGAAAATGTGAAGTAATAAATAAATAAATAAATAAAAATTAAATGATTAAACTTAATTCTGGGACGAAGTTCCTTAAATAAGGATGTATGTAATACCCCATAATAATAAATCAATAAATAATAATAATAATGATAATAGATAAAATAATGTTAATATATAAATAATAAAACAATAAAAAGATAATAATAGTAAATAAATAATAAGTAACGAAGAAAATATATTAATAGTAAGAATAAGTATGTTTAACAAAAGTAAAAAGGAATAAAATAAGCAAGTGTTAAATTAAGAAAAATGTTGATTTAAGTAAAACTTAAGACAAAGAAATAAATGATGGTATAATGACACATGGATTGTGTGCATGCGGATCCATTCCCAATTCCCTTCTATTTTTTGAACATTTTGTTCTATTTAATAGATGAAATGGGAGATGAGAAACATACATTCTGTTCAAATGAGAGTGTTGTGAGACAAAGGATTCCTTGGAAGCTATAGTTGATTGAAGTCTCTAGGTGGCCAGCTATTGAAAAATTATGCGTACTTGAGCCTACGATTCGGTGGAGAGTCATCTCCAAAACTTTTTTGTGGTCAACAAGATCCAAGTAGTGTTACAACTCTAAAATCACTAGTAAGGTATATCACCACTACACATAAGTCTTCTCTCCTAATGGTTTTGAAATTATTTTCTAAATAATTGAATAGTATGTGTTGATTATTAATCCCATAAATTGATGTTCAATTAATTGTATATTTCAATTCAGAGTCGTTACACAAAAAATGTTAGGGCCCTCCCATGTGAGTGGTATTAATCTAAGCTCTATCCTCCCTACATTTAGTTGAAATAAATCCATGGCTAAAAAACCAAATTATCCCATAACCTAAGGGCCAAGGCATGTGTGAAGGGATGGAAAGCTTCTTCGTGTTAAATGTTTTTCCTTGATAGTAGAGTTTGTATGTAAGACAAATTTATTGAATTATGATCTCGATACTTATCATCTAAACAAGGTTATGGTATGGTGTGGTTATGTTATGGTATGGTATTTTTGAAGACCTTTTATCCATAACACCCCTATTTAGAACCTAGTTCCCATATTAGCCATTATGTCTGCTTCCTTGTTATTGTTCCATATAACTTAATAATATGTAAGTATTTCCCAAATATTTGAATTTATATATTCTCTTATTACAACTACTTGAGGATACTCTTTTCCACTATTAATCTTGATCTTGAAGTAACAAGTAAGATCTTTCTTGGTTGTTAGATAGAATTCCTAACCCCCAAGTGTATGGAAATTCCACTATACCTCCAAATTAAAAAGGATTCCCTTTATTTTTACCATCCCTAATTATATGATATTTATGTTACAACTTAATAATTTTTCACTTGTCATACAACCAGGCAAAATTTTAAGGATGAAATTTATCCTAAAGTTTAGAAACCTCAGCGAATCTTACTAGTCCCTAATATGCAAACTATAAAATATTTGGATATATATTTATAAAAATAATGAAATTTCTATTGATTTTATGTATAGTGTTTATAAAATTTAAGCAATATTTAAGGTAAAATAATCTTATACTACAAAATTTGGGCGAATCATTTTTAGAAAAAATAGAAATTGGAAAATCCTTTTTTCGGAAAAAGCATGGAATTTTAGCCCACTTGAGAATATTAGCCCCTAAAATTTTCCATGTATACAATAATAGTTTTTTAGTTAATTTATAATAAATTAAATGTTTATATAAAAAGAGGGCGAAAGCGATGACGTGATACCATCACCATAGGGAAAATATTGGTCGACTCAGGCTGATATCCTAAGCTTACAAGGTTCTTCAAACCTCTGTCAAACAGTTCCACATGAAGTTGATCTCATGGAACATTAGAGGGCTCAATAGCCCTGGAAAGCACAAAATTCTCAAAACTATGATACAGAAAGAAAGACCAAATATTCTCTTTCTTCAAGAAACAAAATGCAACAGTGAAATTCTAGGAACAATCCTGTCTAAGGCTTGGCCTAGCTGTAGCTCAGTAGCAGTGGATGCCTCCGGTTCCTCGGGGGGCCTTGCTATTGTCTGGGACACTCTGTCCATAGATCTTTCCAATTTTCATGCAGGGCACCACCTTATACAAGCTACTTTCCACCCCATTGGAACTAACATTCACGGGCATCTCTCCAACGTTTACTTCCCACAGGACCAAGCAGGGAAAATGGCTCTTCTAAATACCCTGGCGAATTTAAATTCAAACAGAACATACCCCCTATGGATCGCTGCAGGGGACTTCAATATGATTACTAAGATGGGAGAAAGAGCAGGGGGAAGACCCAGAGCAGACCCAGACAACGCTCACTTCAGAGAATTCATAGCCAGCAGCTGGCTTATAGACATGCCCTTCTCAAATGGCACGTTCACTTGGAACAATAAGAGAACCGGAACTCAACATATAGCTTCAAAGCTAGATCGTTTCCTCATTTCTGACAACGCCATCCATATAGGAGGGGACCTATCGGCTTCAATCCTTCCGCAGACAGGGTCGGATCACTGGCCCATTATGCTCCATTGGCAAAATGTTGGTCTTCAATACAAAAAACCATTCAAATTTGAAGCATTTTGGCTCTCCCACTCCTCTTTCAGAGATGTTGTCACTCAGGCTTGGCAGAGCTTCACACCACCCTCTGGCTCGAAAATGTACCAATTTCAACAAAAGCTCAAGCATCTCAAAGCAGTCATAAAAAACTGGAACGCTTCCATCTTTGGAAACATCTTTCAAGAAATCAAAATCCTTGAAGGCAAAATGGAAGAAACTCAGCAAAAAATCATAAACGGAGGAAGAACTGAAGAGCTCGCCGCTCAGGAACAAGATCTTCACCAGCAACTAGAGGAGAGACGTAAGCAAGAAGAAGTCCTGTGGCGGCAAAAATCTAGAATAACCTGGTTAAAGGAAGGGGAAAAGAACACAAAATTCTTCCACAGATCAACAATACAAAGAAGAATGCAAAACCGCATTCCACATATTACCAATCAACAAGGAGCAAAGGTGGAACAACAAGAGGAGATCGAACAAGTTCTACTGGACCACTTTCAAAGCATACATCATGAGGACCATACAGTAGACAGACAGCTGACTATCGACCAAATATCTCAACTCATTCCCAAATTAGTCACGGATGAGCACAAAAAGATGTTACTCTGCCCTGTCACTCTTCAAGAAGTCGAACTTGCATTGACCCAAATGAAGGACGGCAAGGCGCCTGGGCCCGATGGCTTCACCTCTAATTTTTTCCACAATTTCTGGGATCTGATCAAAGCAGAAGTCTGGCAGCTAGTGGAAGAATCTAGGGCTGCTCACTGGCTCCTCCCCTCCTTAAATGCAACCTTCATAGCCTTGGTACCGAAAGAGGAGCGGCCTAGCACTCCGGAAAAGTTCAGACCTATTGCCCTCTGCAACGTGATTTATAAAATCATTTCCAAGGTCATAGCCAACAGATTAAAGCCTCTGCTCCCGCTCCTCATATCGCCAGAACAAACTGGTTACGTAGAAGGACGGCAAATCATGGACGGTATCATCCTCACGCATGAAGTTATACATTCTCTCAAAACTTCCAAAAAGCCAGGTATGCTCCTCAAAATTGATTTATCTAAAGTATTTGATAAACTAAGCTGGCAATATATCCAAAGCATCCTGTTAGCTTTTGGCTTTGACTGAATGTGGATAAGATGGGTTTTTTCCCTCATCTCTACACCCTTGTACTCCATTCTTGTCAATGGCATCCCTTCTATGCCGTTCAAACCTTCCAGAGGCATCAGACAAGGTGACCCCCTATCACCCTTCATTTTTGTCCTCATGTCCGAAGGTCTCAGCAAACTCATCCATCATGCTGTCCTCACTAACCGTCTGAGGGGCATCTCCCTTCATGGCTCTCTCACCACTCACCAACAATTTGTTGACGACAATATGCTATTCAGGCTCCCTTCAGTCCATGAAGCTAGATCTTTCAAAAGTATCCTTAACCTCTTTGCCACTGCCTCTGGCATGACTGTCAATGTCTCCAAATCCCAAATATTCTTTTTTAACACCCCTCCTCTAATCCAAACCAGCATAATCCGAATTCTAAGCTTCTCTCCTGCCCAACTCCCTTCCAAGTACTTAGGTGCCCCTCTTATTGCCACTGCCATCAAGCACTCCACTTGGAATCATCTACTGGAAAAATTGGAAGCTCGGCTCTCCTCCTGGACTTATAGAGTGCTCAACATATCCAGTAGACTTATCCTCATCAAAGCGGTTTTGCAATCCATGCCTCTCTATCTTTTTTCTGTGCTTGCAGCTCCAAAATGGGTACTCAATCAGATCAAAAATTTGCAACGATGATTCCTCTGGGGATCTTCAGACCAAAAACGCAAATGGGCCCTGGTCAACTGGAGTACGGTCTGCTCCCCTAAAGCAGCTGGAGGTCTGGGACTCAGAAATCCCATCCATAGCAACGAAGTTATGGGGGCACGACTTTGGTGGAACTGGTTCTCAAATCCCTGTAAACCTTGGGCTAAAATATGGACAGCTAAATATGCTAATAACAGGCCGCCTGAAGACCTGGTCAGGCTTCACCCTGGAGGAGCTGGTTCACTCATATGGAATGCTACCAAACCGCACTTTGCTCTCATACAACAGCACAGCTTCTGGGAAATAAGAAATGGGCACACAGCCAGATTCTGGACAGACTCCTGGCAGCAGCACCCTCAACTTACTGAAACTCTCAGCCTCTCCAACAATGGCCGCCCAAACCCACTGGAAGAAATCAAAGTCAATCAAAGCTGGACGCCTACAGCCACCAATGATTTCAGGCAATGGAAGCACCCAACCTCACTCCTGCCCAATGCTCACAACAACACTCAGGAAGCTCTCCAAAAGGAACTGCAACGAAGGAAAATAAGATGCTCAGAGGAACCAGACATTCTTCGGTGGGGATATTCTCCCAAAGGAATGTTCACCACGAAGGAAGCCTTCTCTCTAATGCATCCTATCCAGCATCTGAAAGACAGGCTTTGGAAATTTGTCTCGGCTCCAGGTACTTGGCCTAAAGTCTCCACCTTTCTCTGGTTACTTAGTCACAAACGGATCCTTACATGGGACAACTTGCTCAAGCGTGGCTTCAGCGGCCCCTCTCAATGCCCGAATTGCAAGCAGGATATGGAAACAACTCAACACCTCATGTTGACTTGCCATCTTGCTCATCAACTCTGGGAAAAAATATGTTTTAGAAGTCAGTGCAGCAAGCCAAAAGGGGACCTTGTCAACATCATGCGCCTCTAGCCCCAGCGACCTTATAATAGTCCCATTCTCAACTATCTCTAGCAGCTGATCCCAGGCCTCCTCTTCTGGGCTCTTTGGAAGGAACGAAACAGAAGAATCTTCAAACATCAAACAACTCCTTTGAACATCATCTGGGACAACTTCAGCAAAAATATTCAAGAAACCCTCGCCCTGCATCCATGGCAGGAGGAGGATCTCCCCAAACAATCGCAGGAAGCAGCAATATGGCAAAATTGGCAGCTAAGGATAGCGATCTCGCCTAACAACTCCAAGCAAAAGACTTCAGGTTCCCCAATCCCTTGGACACCTCCACCTCCAGGCATTTACAAGCTGAACTTTGATGGTGCCTCCAAAGGGAATCCAGGCCCTGCAGGCTTTGGTGGTATCCTCAGAAACTCTCAAGGGGACACTCTAGCTATTTACTATGGCTCGATAGGATGGGACACTAACAACTCTGCGGAACTGGAAGGACTCTAGCAAGGTTTAATCCTTTCACACCTGTACAATCTTTCGCCTATCATAGTGGAAGGAGACTCTCAGATTCTCATCACTATCGCCAATCAACTTCTTCAAGGCACCAGAACCACTAAAGTTGCCACTAGTTGGAGAATGGCCTCTCGTCTCGACAATCTCAGAAAATGGTTGGACAACAATCAAGCCATATCCTTTGCTCACACCAAAAGAGAAGGTAATAAGGTTGCGGACCTCCTAGCCAATCTAGGAGTCGAAAGCACAGACTCTCTCAATCATGGCCCTCTTCATATTATTCATGACGGGGACTCACTTCATAATTGCATCAGTCTGGTGCAAAATGATCAAAATTCTCCGGATGCGGACGTTCGTTAGCCATATGGGGACAACTGGCCTTGGCCACTTCCCAATGCACAGAGCGCGTGGTGGCCACATGGCCCTCCACGGCGCAATTAAATTCGCATTCACTCCGCCTGCAACTAGCATTAAATCTTCCCCGAGCCGGCATTTCAATAGCTCTGGTCCGCCTGGTTTATGCATTATGGAGGCCAAATCTATGCTCGATGAGCTCTCCGACATTCTTCGCGTTTGTATGGTTCCCTTGGACGGTGCGTGCCCTGTCCACTGTGCTGAGCCAAGTGCTCGCACAGTCACAGGCCGACGCTGTTCGCTCTATAGCTGCATTGAATTCTTACCTGGTGTGCACTTCTCCAACAGTAATTTTTTCCCTGGTGTGACCACTGCCCCTCAGCATATTTCCAGCCTGTCTGTCGCTCTGTATCATTCTGGTGTGCCTCAGTTCATTCCCGGTTCTTCTGCTGCGTCGGCTTCTCTCCAGGCTCACAAGCCTCTCGAAGCAGAGCCCGCCATGCCTCGACTCAGGCAGCGCATGACAACCCGTCGAGGAGGCACACGCGGAAGCTCAGTCGGGGAGCGTCCCTCTTCCAGCAGACTTGTCTCTGAAATTCCTTCCGTTTCTGCCCATGGTCGACCGCCTGCCTCCCTTCTGCCTGAAACCCCCCATCGCTTCACCTCTTCCGCCCCTCCGCCCGCTAGCAGCCATTTCATCCGCCAGACCACTCAGAGAGCGGAGATGAGGTTTGATAGTGCCTTCAATCGCCCTTCTATTACAGCCTTCATCACCATAACTCTGAGCGAGGATGCCACTATTAGCCCTCCTACTTGGATTGTCTCCACTCCTGCTTCTCTCGACCCTCATCCTGCCTCTGTCGAGCCTTGGTCCACTTCTGCTGCAGCGCCACAAGAGGACTTAGCCGAGCCTGTTGCCACAGCCAATCCCCCCCTTGGTCTCTCTCCCTTGCAGGTGGAAACAACTACTGAACAAGGCGCAAAGGCTCACAACAGAGAAGCTGATGTGGATGATCCTGAAGATTACTTCGGTTTCCCAATAGTGGAGGAACAACCTTCTTCCGCCAACTCTAGCTGACTCAGCAATGACATGGCGCAGTATGGTCTTTGAACTTGTTTATTTTCGTAGCGATGCTGGTTTTCTACAATACATAGAAGCTTACTGGTTTTCGTTAATGATAGTGCTAGCTTTTTGTTACTATCTCATAACAATTATAACTATTCCACCGGTTTCCCTATACAAGGGCGGTGAGACTGCTATTACAGAGCTGGTTTCCCTATATGGGCAGCTTCTTAATTATGCTTGACTTTGGAGCCCGAGTTTAATTCACCCAGCAGTGTTGTTGCGGCGTTTGTACTAATATTTTTACATAAATAAAATTAGCTCAATTTAGAAAAAAAAAAATTTTAAATGTTTATATAATTCGTAATGGATGTTTTTCAAAAAAGAATTAAACATTTTTAAGTGTATTTCCCCAAAGTTTTGCATATTAAATATTTAGAAGAGAAAATAGGGATTTTGATGTTATGTGAAGTTTGTTTATGAAAAAAAAAAAATTAAAAAAATGTTATATATACATTGTTTACATTAACATTATTATTACTATTTAAAATAATAATAAAATTTAATTATTATTTTTGGTATTATATCAATTTCACTATGGAATTGGAAGAAAACCATTCCCTTCCCTTTCTTGATGTCCCCGTCTCCCACCTCCCTGATGGCTCCCTAACCCACCAAGTCTTTAGGAAGAAGACTCATATCGATATATACTTTCACTCCAACTCCCACCACCATCCAACTCAGAAATCTGTCGTTCTTAAAACCCTTGACTCTCGCGCTATCAGAATTTCCTCCATCGAATCCTTCCCCCAAGAAAAAGCTCATATGTCAAAAGCACTTAAAGCTAATGGTTACACTTTTTCCCAGATCAATAAGGCCTTCCGTTCTTGTCTCCATCCCCGCACCCAAACCCATCCTTGTACCCCTCCCTTAGCCAAGGTAACCCTTCCTTATATTCAAGGTGTTACTGATCAACTTTTCTTAATTCTCTCTAAAATGAACATCAAAACCTTCTTTAAACCCCATCGAACCCTCAACCAGCTCTTTAGGTCTGCCAAAGACAAAATTGACCCTTGTTAGGTCTCGGTGTTTATGAGATCCCCTGGTCTTGCGGTAAGTCCTACATAGGAAAAACTGACAGATCCTTCAAAACCCGGTTGAAAAATCACATGGCAGACACCTACCATAATCGTGTCACCAAATCGGCCATAGCTGAACATTCTCACTCCACTAGCCACTTTATATGCTTCGATAAATCCAAAATATTAGCTCCTGTCATTTTCCATTTCAGCCGGATCATCAGGGAAGCCCTCGAAATTGAGAAGCATCCCAATAACTTTAATTGCAATGACGGGTATCATTTAAGCTAATTATGGAAACCCACCATCCATTTTATGTCCTCACGGTAAACAAGAATACCCATCCTATACCCCCCCCCCCCCCCCCCCCAATTATTGTGTGCCTTTTCCTCCCTCTTCATCTCTCTTTTCTTTCCACTCTTAGCCCCCTTTGATAATTTATTGGCCTTTTCTCCTCCTTAGTTCTTAAAAGTTTGAATTATATTCAAACATTTTTTCGTTGATTTTAATTTTTTTTTATTAATCCTATAAATTTTTTCCCCTTCTTCTGCCCTCATCTCTTTATTTGATAAATACTCCTTTAAACCCTCTATAATTCATAATCCATTAATTTATCCCCCCTTTTCTATATTATTCTTACATTTTAATGCTCCCTTATTCTTTAAATTTAATGACCCTCATTCTCCATCCATCTTTTACTTGTTACTTGGTATCTCAAATTATAATAAATATATTTTATCCAAATATTTTTAATTTAATTTTATTCTAATTTAATTTTAATTAAATTCTAAAATCTTAACTTAAATATACTTTAATCCCATAAATTATTAAATTCAATTTCTCACTTCCCTAACCGTCAATTATCATGAATGATTAATTTAATTTTATATCATTATCTGAATTTAAATTTAATTTCTTATTCTTCTTTTGTCTAAATTGGTTTCATCAATTTCACTCATTTAATGCTCATTAACCCTACTATCCCCCATACACTCTAAATGTAATTTTTCGTTTGGTTCCCTATATAATCGTGGTTCAACACTCTTCTCATCTTATGCTATGGCTTCTGGCCCCTGAAGATGGGTGAAGTGTGTTCACTCGAAACGTGGAGCTCAACCATCAAAATACACAATTATCTAGAAACTACTCTGAACATTATAAGTTTTTTTTTTTTTTTTTTAAATTATATTAAGAAATTTATTTTTAGAATAGTATTATTAATATTATTATTAAAAAAAAGGCATTTAATTATTATTTGGATTTTTTTTAATTATATATATATATATATATATATATATATATATATATATATATATATATATATATATATATAAAACGTTATTTTTTGATTAATGAAAAATGCATGAATCTGCACAACATGACATTTAGGATTGCAAATTAAATATGGGAATTTGGGTTGCAATTTCAAAAATAAATATTCTTTATTTTTAAGTTAATAAAAAGTAATAATAGAAAAACAATATAATCGACATAAAAGTAATGTTGTAAGGGTGAATCTTCTTATTTAAAGTTATATTTTAATAGTTGTAGATTCAAAATTTGAATAATTTGAATAACATCTAAATAATATATAATTGTGACACACGCTTCAACCAATTCACAATTGTAGACTTACAGTTAAGGTAAATCTAATTGTTTTATTCAAGAATTCGTTGGAAACGAATTCTTGATAACCAACTATGGGAACTCTATATTTAAGGAAGGCAGGGGACTCAGAACTTTCTTCAGTTCTATTTCTGTTAAGAGAAATCGTGTGGTTGATTAGACAATTACTAAGTGTTTCGATTAACATTTTCGATGCTTAGGGTTTAGATTGGATTGCTCACATCTTAGCTCGACAATTAGAGTATGACTGTGCTTCATATCTGCACCGCAATGTTGGCTCATTTGAAACCTGCATTGTTGGGTGTATTCATTATTTAGCTCAGATCAGACGGTTAAAGGAAGGAAGATCGAAGTTACATCCACGGAGCCCGTCTCATTTGATACTTTCCTTTCTACGGTGGAACACCACCCTGAGTTTCTGCATGGAGTTGCAAAACCCTACCAAATGAAAAATGCACAGATGAACGAGTTGGTGATGAAGGGGAAAAGCTTCGTGAGAGTTTCGATCGGGAGTAAGATACCATTTCCATTCCTTTTCTTTGATAAGAGTTGACTGGATAAGAGTCGACTGCTAAGATAAGTAATTTTGGTTAAATTTCTTTATTATATAATATTTTTCTTTGTGAGTGGAAAGAAATAAATAAAGATTATATATCATATAGTTTTTTTGCAAAAATATTATTAGAAAATAGAAAAAATACTAATGATCTTTATCATATTTCTTGAGATAAGTTATATATACCAAGAAAATGGTATTTCATTAGTTTATTGGGATTTGATTGAAACAAATTCACTGTTGACTATTTTCGAAAGAATGTATTTATCTTGGGAGTATAAGATAAGTCCATTGTGTTAATTCCTTTGCAAGGGTTTGCAAAGGTTACATGTTAACTTTGTTATTATTTTAAAAGGTCTATCTAGCTCTTATGCCCAAATAAGGGTTAGTTATGGTACTTTATTTTTAAAAGAGATTTTCTTGATTAGATTAAAGAGGGAGCTCTTTAATAAAAATATTTACATAATATTGTATAAGCAGGGAAATAGAAGATGCATGCCCTTATTTTAAAAAGGGATTTTGTACTCATTTAGTTTATGAAATGACAACAACACCAAGGTAATTTCTTGAATAGATTAAAGAGGGTAACTCTAGAAATATCTTCTTGTGCGATGAAGAAGAAAAGATAATATTTCCCAGATTAATATTCATTAACCATGTTGTAAATAGTAATTATTTAATAAATCCATGGATATTTTACCATGGTGTTGGTAGAGATTAATTATTTCATAAATCCATGGGTAGATTACCATGGTGTTTGTAAATATTAGTTATTCATAAATCCATGAATAGATTACCATGGTGTTGGTAAAGATTAGTTATTTAATAAATCCTCGGATAAGGAACTATTCAGTTATATTTCTTTAGATGAATAAATTGTGTGATTACTTATATATTATCATGATTATGATGTTAATTCATTTTGGAAGAAGATCATGCATAGGCATGCAATATATGTATTAAATTTCATTGGAAAGAATATACATATTTGTATGAGGGAAATATGTTGTAAAGTGCCACCAAAAACTGGGCCTATGGGTTTAGTGAATTAGCTAACATCCCCAAATCATAGGATGCTCTGCGTGCTCTGCTCTTCTAGGGTTTCTGCACGCCCCTGCAACGACGCAGATTGACCCTTCCTGCCAACTGCAAACCATTGGCACTCACCTAATCGATCACCATTTTCTGGCATAGGTTTCCCTGCAATGGCAGGCCCTTCGGGGGGGGCTTCCAACCTTCCCCCTCAGACAAGGAAGAACAAAAAGCTAAGGAAACGACCAAGGACTCTGTATCAGAACAAACAAATTCTGACATTAAGGACACCCTGATGCAAGATACGCCAAATGTCTCAACAGAAAAGCCAGACAAGCACAGTGAAGTACAAGAAGAAGAAGTTGGGCAAAAAGAAACGTCCACAGTGACATCAACAACCTGCAAACCCATCGCTACTGAAAGGCCCAAAATCGAACTTCCCAGCCACAGAATCAATGGTCAAATCCAGTACATGAAGGACCATGCCCTCATTAGTAAATTCATTGGATTTTGGCCGACTGAAAAAGCTCTTCAAGGATGGATTTCTGTCAAATGGAAGCCCAAGGGACATGTTACCCTGCAGCTAGGACCAAAAGGGTTTTTCACTGCAATCTTCATCTGCATTGAAGACCGCAACAGGGTTTTGGATGAAGGTCCCTACTTCTTCAACTCTGCTGGCTTGTACTTACGGGATTGGGTGGAGAGATTTAACCCAGACAAGGAGGATTTTAGTTGGGCACCAGTGTAGATCCGGATGTACTCGCTCCCTTTGGAATACTAGGATGAAGAATCGTTGAGAGACATTGGCAAGGGACTGGGGAAGTTCATAAAAATCGCTAAAGAAATGAAGCTACGCAGATACACCTCATATGTACGCATCTGTGTCTACATGCACCTGGACAGAGCCCTCCTCGACTCGGTAAGTCTTTATCATGATGACTTTGAATGGATCCAGCCCTTAGATTTTGAACATGTACCCTTCCGTTGTCGCAAATGTCATGTTCATGGGCATCTCTTCCGGGACTGCCCTCTAAATGCAAAGCTCCAAACCTTTGATCTCTCGGATAAGTTTGCACAAGCAGGTTTTACCAAGGTCGCAAGTAGGAAAAGGTCACACAAAAAACCTGCTTCCGGGAAAAAGCCCCATCAAGATGCCTCTTCTATTCCCTCCACGAGTAATAGCTTTGAAGTTCTTGCTACAGCTGTCGAAGGCTCCCCTCAAGCCAGCTAGCAAGCCCCCCTGGCGGTCAAATCGACCTCTCCTCCCCCCCACCGGGCTCTACCCCCAATCCTTCGTCCATGGGTGATAAACTTGGGAATCCAGATGCATCTCTGAAAGATCCTCGTTGGAAAGAAAATGGAATGGACGTTGATTGCATCCCCAGTCAGAGCTTGCTCTCTATCAATGCCTTAGCAGAAAGCAGTCAAGTGCAAAATATGGATGAAGAACCGGAAAGCATCGACCTAGGCGGACTTGACATCTTTGGGCTCGAACAAGCCTGCCGGAGGAAGGAATTCGACAAAATTCACGAGCATCAGCTTGATACTCTGGAAGTCATCATCTCCAGGGCCTTTCAGCAGCGTCAACTGGGAATACAGCCGGGTAGTCAATGGGATGGCAACCACTTTCCTAAAGACTCCAAGAAACGCAGAAGAAAGACAGATCTGCAAAGAACTATCACAATAGGCAAAATCCTGGTTGAATCAGGCAGATACGCCAAGTTGACAAAGTACTACAAGCCTCTCACAAATAGTGAATCATGAAGCTCACTTCATGGAATCTAAGAGGGATCAACAGCCCCGGGAAACTCAAAATGATAAAAAACATGATAAAGCAGGAGCAACCCCAGATCTTCTTCACACAGGAAACAAAATGTAATAGCACCACTCTTGGAAACATCCTCTCAAAATCCTGGCCAGGATGTCACTTGATGGTTGTGGACGCTTCGGGAGCCTCTGGAGGGTTGGCTATTGCTTGGAACATGCAGGCCATTTCACTCTCAGATTTCCATGCCTCCCACCATATTATTCAAGCCACTTTTCACACAATAGGCACCAACATTCATGTTCATCTTACTAATGTCTATTTTCCTTAGGAAGCGGGCAGTAAGACTGCACTTCTAGATACAATAGGAGCGCTCAACTCCAATAGACTCCATCCTCTATGGATCACCAGAGGTGACTTCAACATGATCACCAAGCTGGAGGAAAAGCAGGGAGGTAGAGCCAAACTGGAGCACGAGAGTGGCCACTTTAAAGATTTCATCCAAAACAATATGCTAATAGATCTGCAATTCTGTAATGGAATTCACACATGGAGCAACAAATCGCCTCCAAATTAGATAGATTTCTCATCTTAGACAATTCAGTATAACTTGGAGGAGATATCTTGGCCTCTATTCTCCCTTTTTCTGGCTCAGATCATTGGCCTATCTCTCTTCAGTGGCAAAGACCAGGCAACTCCACCCGACGTCCTTTTTGCTTAGAAGCTTTCTGGCTTAACCACCTCGCCTTCAACAACCTCATCAGCTCCACCTGGCTGAACTTCCCTTCGCCAGAAGGATCTAAAATGTTCCAGTTTCAACAGAAACTCAAATTCCTTAAATCCCAAATCAAGCGCTGGAATCAAAACACCTTTGGCAATATCTTCCAGGCACAGTAGGATCTAAACAAAGAAATGAGGGCTCTCCAGCAACAAATCATCACAGAAGGCCACACGGAAGGGACAATGGAACAAGAAAAGAAGATTCAAAATTAATTGGAGGAAAGAAGAAAGTAGGAAGAAATTCTCTAGAAGCAGAAATATAGAATCAGATGGCTGAAAGAGGGCGAAAGAAACACCAAATTCTTTCACAGAACTACTATTCAAAGGAGGATGCACAATACCATCTCTTTCATTCAAAATCAAGCGGGGGGAAGAGTGGAAAACCATGTAGAGATTGAGGAAGAGTTTATCAATCACTTCCAGGCGGTACACCGAGAGCCCCAAATCGACAGACAGCCAACGATAGAAAGAATCACTCAAAACGTTCCGAAAATAATCACAGAGGAACACAACCAACTTCTTCTACGACCAGTGTCGACTCAGGAGGTCGACTTGGCCATGAAGCAGCTCAAGGAAGGCAAAGCTCCCGGTCTGAATGGTTTTACTACCACCTTCTTCCACAAATTCTGGGATCTTATCAAAGAGGAGGTATGGATGGTGGTGGAGGAATCGCGTACTCTACATTGGCTTCTTCCCTCTTTGAACTCAACATTCATTGCCCTAATTCCAAAAGAAGAGAACACTAGTACGCCGAACAAATTCCAACCAATAGCCTTATGCAATGTCATATATAAGGTCATTTCCAAAGTCATCGCCAATAGGCTGAAGCTGCTTCTACCCTTGCTCATCTCGCCATAACAATCAGGATATGTGGAAGGAAGACAAATTCTGGATGGCATTATCCTCACTCACGAAATCATACATTCCCTCAAGCAAACCAAACAAGCAGGTATGACTCTCAAGATTGATCTTTCTAAAGCATTTGATAAGTTAAGCTGGACCTATATTCAAAAAATGTTAACAACCTTTGGCTTTTCCCCAACTTGGGTCCGATGGGTAACGAGTTTGATTTCCTCCACTTTCTTTTCTATTCTTATTAATGGTATTCCCTCTCGACCTTTCAACCCCTCTCGAGGTATTAGACAAGGGGATCCCCTATCACCCTTCCTCTTTGTTTTAATGGCAGAAGGTCTTGGACGTCATCTCAAACAAGCCCTTCTTTCCCAGCAGATCAGAGGCCTCTCTATCCACAATTCTCCGGCCCTTACCCACCCACAGTTTGTTGATGACAACATGCTGTTTGGGCACCCTTCAGTTGAAGAAGCCTTCAAATTCAAATCCCTTCTGGATGATTTCTCTGAAGCCTCAGGGGCGAGTATAAACACTGTTAAGTCCCAGATCTTCTTCTTTCATACCCCTCCAATGACTCAACATGCTATTGCCCGCATTCTTGGCTTTTCCATAGCCTCCCTACCTTCCAAATACCTGGGCGCTCCCTTAATTGACTCAGCTATCAAAAATGCTTCCTGGAAAGTGCTCCTTGAGAAACTAGAAGCTCGTCTCTCTTTATGGACTCATAGAACTTTGAATATAGCGAGCAGATTGGTCCTAATCAAAGTTGTGCTACAGGCAATGCCTCTTTATCTTTTCTTGATCCTGGCAGCACCAAAATGGGTCCTCAAAAAAATTAAAGCTCTACAACGCAACTTTCTCTGGGGTTCTATAGGTACTAATCGCAAATGGGCTTTGGTAAAATGATCGACAGTTTTCAAGCCAAAAGAAAAAGGGGGAATAGGACTACGAGATCCTCATCATATCAATGCTATAATGGGTGCTAAAATATGGTGGCAATGGCTCACTGCTCCCAACAAGACATGGGCTGTCATCTGGACAGCGAAGTATGCCAATCACAGACCATCGGAAGAACTCATTAGATTCACTCCTACAGATAAGGGCTCACTAATCTGGAACGCTGCCAAACAACACTATCTATTGATCCAACAACATAGCTTTTGGGAAATAAGGAATGGAAACACTGCTTGATTCTAGACTGACTCCTGGCATCAACTTCTGAAGCTCATTAGTATATACAGGCCGCCTCCTAGTCAGGACTGGGATGTGCAACAAATGGAAACAATCCAGCAACAATGGACACCTAGTATAGAACAGGGGTATAGACAATGGAAGCAAGCCAAAAGGCTGATTAGGAATGCAGATGAGTAGACGATGGAAGCCATAAACTCTGAGCTTCAAAATCGAAGAATCAGATTATCTGACAGCAGGGATATTCTAAGATGGGGATACACCCCAAAAGGTTCCTTCTCAACCAAAGAGGCATATAAAATAATGTGCAATGATCCAATGCCCCTGGATCCTTTATGGAGCAGAATTTGGACAACTGGTATATGGCCTAAAGTTTCCTTGTTCCTTTGGCTTTTTGGTCACCAAAGAATCCTCACTTGGGACAATCTCTGGAAAAGAAACTTTCATGGCCCTTCCAAATGTCCCAATTGCAATACTCAAGAGGAAACTCTGCAGCATCTCCTTGATTCCTGCTCTCTGGCTAATCAATTATGGGAGAAAGCCAGTTTCCAATGCCAAAAAAGATGTAGAGTCTCTGAAGACATAATCAAATCCATTCACAACTGGAATCAGAATCCATATAAAAGCGAATTACTAAACCAATTATGGAGAATTATCCCCAGCCTTCTCTTATGGACAATCTGGAAAGAACGAAACAAGCGCATCTGCAAAGATCAAAGCACTCCTTTAGACATCATCTGGAGCAATTTTTGTCTCAATCTCACGGAAACCTTGGCGCTACAATCATGGCATACTGAAGACTTTCCAACTCTTGTAAATGAGAAGGCTATATGGGAAAACTGGAACATTCATCTCCCCCAAGGAAAGCAAAATCAAAGATCTTCTGGAATCACCAATACCAGAAAGCACTTATGGATCCCTCCTCCACATGATACTTTCAAACTCAACTTTAACAGAGCTTCAAAGGGTAATCCAGGCAAAGCAGGATTTGGCGGCATTTTCAGAAACCATGATGGTAATCCTCTCTTAATCTACTTAGGAAGCATAGGATGGGACACGAACAACTCAGCTGAGATGGAGGGTCTTTGGCAGGGTCCGCTCCTATCCCAACTTCATGGGTTTCACCCTCTGGAGATTGAAGGGGACTCCCAAATTCTAATCAATATGGCCAATCAGCTCCTACATGGGGCACATGCGCACAAAATCGCCAATAGTTGGAGACTTGAGGCTCGATTGGATGCAATAGAACAGTGGCTCCACACCAACTGTGCACTCTTGTTCAAGCATGTTAGACGGGAAGAAAATAAGGTTGCTGATCTACTTGCCAATCTGGGAGTGGATAGTGTGCATAATCTTCTCACAAGTTCTCTTGACATAATACAGAATCATGATCAAAAACAGGAATGCAATACACTGGTCCAGAGGGATGCAAAGCTCCTGGATGTGGGTGAAGAGGGCAGCGTTTAATGCGATGGGACTTGGGTGCGACACAGTGTGGAGACACCTGCCCACCCAAGTCACGGCTGGAGAGTGGCATTTAAGAACTGCTGCCAACATATCGACGACATTTACTTCTGCCGCTGTTCATGATCCAACCTCCATTCCCCTGTGCGATTCCGCATGCACCTCAATGCTTCGGCCTTCGGCTCTCATCAATGAGCGATTAATGTTGGGTGTTCTTCGATGCAATCTCATTCAGATTGATAACATGGAAAATTGCTATGGTTTCTCAGACGCTCCTCAGCCGATGAATTGCAGGTGCTCTTCGGTTGCTGGGCTCCCCAGTGTGCGCACTGTGACTGGCAGAAGAAGCCCGCTGAGCTGCTGCTTAGACCTTGGTGATAATCTCCACTTCTCGCATTCTAGACTTTGTGTGTCTGCATCGGTCTCTTTTAATTTTTGCTTTCCTCAAGCCTCTGTCACTCCTGCTCTTCCGCCTCTTCTCGTGCCCTCTGCAGAGACTGAATCAATGCCTCACCTTCGCCAACGGATGCGGTACCGCAGGGGTAGTACCAGAAGCCAACCCCTGTGCACTCCCTCTAGCTCCACCTCCGAATCGTCTTCTCATTCTAGTGACTATTTTTCGGGCAGCCATCCCAACATCAGAAGTGGGAGGGGCCATGTTCATGGAACTAGCCACCGATTGGGCTCCTCGGAGCCTCCAATTCCCACCGCGCCGCCTTTTCCCACGCCTCATACGACGCATTTCTCATTCAATTGCTCTCTAAACCGCCCTCGAGTCACTGCCTCAATCATTGTGGTTTTCCATGAAGAGCCCCAGGGGGATGAACACAACACTGGTCCGACGGGTCTAAGTAAAGCAGTAGCCCAGACTTCGGGCCATCAGGCGGGGTCGATGCACACGCAGGGCAAGGAGGCGCAAGGAGATCTAGGGCAAGCGAGCGAGATTCGTGACGTGGAAATGGCGCAAGGAGACCCATCACCTTCCAGGCCGGTTGTTACTTCCATCATGGACCTGTTCAAGAAAGATGGAGACATAGTTGCACTCTGGTGTCGAGTTGTGGAAGAACCGCCTGATGAGTAACTACTCTTTCATTGTTTGGTTTTCGTGCCTAGCGGCCTATACTATCAAGCTTGTTTTTTATTATTTGTTGTGTCGGATTATAGTTTTGTTTTTGAATGATGTAATCGAAGTAACCTTCAGAAGCATCATCCGATGGTGCCCCTACGAGGGCAGTGCAACAATTTGAAAATTGTTCAAGGCTGGTTTCCCTCTATGAGGGCAGCCTTTTTCTCTGAATTTTTTGTCAAGATTGCCACAGGTTTGGGCAAAGACTTGGCTTCGGCCATGATGTAAATTATTTCCTCTGTTAATAGATTAACCTAACTTAGAAAAAAAAAAAAGATAGCATGTTGTGTTAAATTACATTGGAAATGATTGTTAAGTATAATCTTTGAAAAAGAAGACATGTATTTGTATTCTTAATTGCATAGTTTTACAGAAAAGAAAACATATGTTTACATGCTCACTAGCATTGAGATTTCCTTTGGGAAAACTCGTGAAGGAAGCTATGTGCTTCGTTGGAGACTCTTTTGGAATCTTTATGCATTTGCATGCATGGGAGCAACATTTGTTATGTTAGCTTGCATTCCATGCACTAAAAGTAATAGCTTAAGGGTAGCTATTTTGATTAAATTTATGTAAATCGCATGCACGAATATCGTAACTAATGTATCAGTTTTATTCTAAATATATGTTGGGGAGATGTAGCTATTGTCTTGCAGGAATGTGTGCTTATGCGACGGAAACATTAGTTAATGTGATGACTTATAACAAGCACATATGAGGTATGTGTTGTTAAAGGGAGAATTTCAAGGTAATTTACTTGCATGTCATGAATATACATGAGTAGATGGAGAAACTACTATAGTATAGATATATGAAATGATTTATTATACTTTATGAATCTTGACATCAATGTACGTTGAAGGTAACATTAGTAGGGTATGATGGTGATATGTATAAAGGAAATATTATGCTTAACCCAGTGGTAGGTAAATGATTATGGTTCATGTGGATGAGTGCGAACTACTAGATGATCCAGTGTACGATGGACCATTGTAGGTACATCCATGCCATCGAGATATGAAGATATGAAGACCAGAGGGTAAATGGTATCATATTTATTGTAATGGATTTAAGCTAGATATTTGTATATTTCCTTGTAAGATTTATAAACGATGGTTAAGGGATGGTCTCCCTTATAAGCATTGAGTGAGGGCTGATCACCCTCACGAGCATTTAATAATAAAATTAAACGTTGCTGGTTTTCACCCTACGGGGTTTCCAGGGTATATTGGTGTTCAATGATGTGATTGATTATTGTGTCAAGATGATGATGTTGATTCCTTTCTTGTTATGATGTTCATAATGCCAAGTATGTGATGACTACATGAATAATGAAATGAGTGGAAGGTTACATCATACAGTATTATGTTAATGTATTGTAATAGAGGTTGTTAATAGTTAAGAAGCTTACTATTCTTATTCTAAAGTTACATTATGAACTGGTAAACATTCTATGTAATACGAGTAAGGAATACTTGTAGTGATGGATAGTTACCCATGAGTAACTTGTATAAAAAAAAAAAATCTCCTTACATTTCCATGTGAACTTATCGGTATATGTTACAATAATTATTGAATAACCGATTTTAAATTAAATTTAAATTTAATAATTTTATTTATATTTTATTATTTTGTTTTAAAAATAAATAAATAAATGTATTTTAAAATTAAAAAACATTATATTATTGTTTATTAATATTTTTCTATCTAACTATATATAAAATATATCATTTTAGGCCGTTATAATATATATAACATATTTCATTTGAAGGTTAGTAATATTAAATGATTATTTGGCAATATTTCTATTAATTTTAAACAAATAAAATTTTTAGCATAAATAAGTTAAAGAATTTAATATTTTAACAAAATTCATGTACAATAATAAATGTTAATAAAATTAATATTATGATAAAATTTTTATCATAAATATATTAGAGAATTTAATATTTTAACAGAAATGTATATACAATAAGAATGCTGTATCTCTATAATTTATATGAAATGAAAATTAAAATAAAACAAATCTCAAAACTACATACTATAACTAAAATTTTTATCATAAATATATTAGAGAATTTAATATTTTAACAGAAATGTATATACAATAAGAAATAAGAAATGTTGTATTCTATACTTCTATATGGTATAAAAAAATAAAATAAAACAAATCCTTAAACTACACACTATAACCAAAAGGATATTGAAAAATTTTCACCATCAACCAAAAAAACCTGATAAAAATTTTAACTATCAATAAATTTTCCTTAAATGAAGTCAACTTGAATTTTCAATTTTAATAACAAAGAGATTTTATAATTTAGACTAAGAAGTGAACAGGACAGTGGAAAAATCCAACCGTCAACAAAATATCCAGAAGTTAACATATTTTCGGTATAGTTTAGACGTGTTGTTTTTTATTAGAAAACAATGCAAAATTTTATAAGATTTTTAATAAGATTAACTAATTTTTTTTTAAAATCTTGGTGAAAGATTTCAAGTTTTAAAATTATTTTTAATAATGTTAAATTCATTTTATTATAAAAATATGGTTCAAAATTCTTAAAATTAAATTAAAAAAATAAATAAATTAATTCCATTGATTTTTAGCTATCCAAAAGTAATTGACCACTAAATAGATGATGCCCATATTTTTCATTTGGATAGATACTGTCAGCTTCAATTTCCTATTATTAAACAATTTGCAGTTACAATAAACTTGAATTGTAAGTTGAATTTTATGTTAAAGTATTGATATATAATAAGCAAAATATAATCTAACTAGTTGGTGTAGAGATTGATCCTCACAAGTTTTGTTATCATGTTAAAGTATTGGTATATAACAAAGAAAATATAATCTAACTAGTAGTGTAGAGATTGGTCCTTACAAGTCTTGTTATCCAATTCCTTGATGTATCATAATTTTAAATAAAGCATTGGTAGTGAATCTTTTATATAAATGTAATTCTACATAAAAACAATGTTATAAAGGTGAATCTTCTTATTTAAAATTATATTTTAATAATTATAGATTTAAAATTTCAACAATTTCAATAACATCTAAATAATATATAATTATTGAATAACTAATTTTAAATTAAAATTAAATAAAATTCAAATAGTTAATTTTATTTATATTTTATTATTTTTTTTTTAAAATTAAATAAATAAATTTATTTTAAAATTTTAAAATATTATATTAATATTTATTAATATTTTTCATTTAACTATATATAAAATATTTCATTTTAATTGTTATAATATTAATATTTATTTGACAATATTTCTGTTAATTTTAAACAAATAGTATTCTTATCATAAATAGGTTGGAGAATTTAATATTTTAACAAAATTTATGTACAATAAGAAATGTTCATAGAATTAATGTTGCGATAGAATTCTTATCCTAGGTTAGAGAATTTAAAATTTTAATTTACAATAAGAAAGGTTGTATTCTATACTTCTGTATGATATAAAAATTTAAAATAAGATAATTCCTTAAAGTACATGCTATAAACAAAAGGATATGAAAAAATTTCACCATCAACGAAATAATCTAATAAATTTTTTGACTATCAATAAATTTTCCTGGACTGAAGTCAACTTGAATTTAAAAAAAAAAATAAAATCTAACCGTTAACAAAATATCTAGCCGTTAACATATTTTGGGTATTGTTTAAAGACGTATTGTTTTTTTTTTCTTAAGGAAATAATGGAAACTTTTAGGATTTTTAATAAGATTGACTTAATTTTTTGAAAATCTTGATTAAAAATTTAAAATTTAAAAATTATAAGTATTTTAGCGATTTTTGATAATGTTAAATTCATATTTATTATTAAAAACAAAATTTATACACTCCTACAATTAAATTAAATATATATATCTATATATATATTCCAATAATTTTTAGCTATCCAAAAGAAATTTACAGTAGATAGATGATGCCCATATTTTCATTTGGATAGATACCATAGACTTCATTTTCCTGTTATTAAACAATTTATAGTTACAATAAACTTGAATTTTATATTAAAATATTGGTATATAATAAGAAAAATATGGTCTAACTAGTAGGTGGGGAGATGGGTCCCCACAAGTCTTGTCATCCAATCGGGCGCGAGACTATATAGACAGAGAAAAATGACGTATCATAATTTTAGACAAATCATTGCCCGTCAAACGAAGTCCGTGTTAATATTGACTATCTATCGTACGGAATGAGTCAATCACCAGTTTGTCTCACCTATTCCCAAGCTCTGCGTCACGAAATATGGAGAATACTCAACTGAAGGAACCTTCTCCACCAAACGAAGATGGCAAACAAACGTCCCGGTGATTCAAGGGAATCCAACAACGAGAAGCCTTCTTTGTGGTATGTGAAATTCGGATGCAAAATGATAGAAGATATATATGGGCTCCTACAAACCTTGATGGTAGGATCCTTAAGTACCCCAAATCTTGGAACACATCCGTGCTACGCGTAGCCTTAAGACAAGAGCCGGACAAGTGGATCGTTGGGTGCGTAGAATCTCAAATGGATGAGAGGCGGATTTGGATGTCAAGGACTTAACGTGAAGGCAAAATGCAACAAGGAGTGTTAGTAGGGGATGATGTCACTTCAACAACGCAGAGCAGAGTTGCAACAACGTAGAGGCTTCAGAGGATACCATAGCCGTAGAAATGCTGTGGTAGGGGATCAACTCAAAGGGGTTGATGCGACTTCAACAAAGAGAAGAGTTTTGCTTACGCAAGGTGAGTTGTAGCTATGAAAACCTCCATATGATACAAGACAGAAAGCAAAGAATGACAGTGCTTTAATGATGAGGATGCAGGCCAATTGACTTGTCTATAAAATATTGGGCAGGAGTTTTCAGTTGTTTCTCTCAGCAACCGAGTTGCAATGCAACAATTAGCAGCACGATGTAGCAGATTGAGAGGGAGTTGTAGTACAGAGGTGGCAACATCATGGGAAGCAGTACGGGAGAGCAGAAATCGTGCAGTGATGAAGGGCATAAATCTAAGCATCAACGCAGAGACCCACACCATAGATCGGTGCAAAATTTGGGGTGAAGTGTTGTGCTAGAGCACATTCCTCGCTAAGAGGGAGTGTTGATAGTTTTGAGTTTTGGGGTAGAATCGGATGTTCTCTAGATCACAAACTATGTGAAGAGACTAGAGTACATGAGATATCCAAGACCCATAAAGGGATTTGAGAAATTCTATCTGGTTTAAGAGAAAATTAATTAATTAATATTTTTAATTAAGGATCCTAAGTCTAACTTAGGAAAATTAAAATATTAAAGGTAATTAATTTAAACATGTGATGGAAATGACTTAAGTCACATAGATCAAGGTTTCATTTAATATTAGTCGTTGATTCAATATTAGATGACCACCTTCCCAATGAGAAAAGTATAAAGGAAATGCTTGGGGTGCTAATAATTTCTAGAAGTGTTTCAACTGCAGCGAGGGGTGGTATTTCCGAGAGGGATGATATGATCCCAGGCCAAGAGTGCAGCAAGAGGCAAAGGAGCAGTAGATAGAGCAGCACAGAAGGAGCAACAAATATGCAGCACAAAGGGCTTCAGGTGCTATACAGAGATAATGCAGGCCTAGAAATGGCAGCGCAAAGGTAGCAAGAGGCCAATAGGGCTGAGGCAGGCCCATCCAGGGTAGCGTAGGGGTAGTGTAACCCAGTCTGGGGTGACATAGGCCCTTTCTGAGCAATGCAGGGTCTGACACAGGCTAGCAGAGCTGACATAGAGGGCTTTAGAGAAGCGTTGGGGTTTTTGAAGACTTAAATGGGTTGAGTTCTGTAAATCCCGTTTGAGGGTGTGAATCAGTCAGTTTTTCTGTCTCCGAAACAGAGGTATTACTGTTGATTTTGTATTTCTCTATCGGGTTAACTAGTAAGGTGCCCAAATTTTTTGTACTTAGAATCTACTTAATAATATAAACCCTCCAGCAGCTAGAAGACCAATTTTCCTGCAATGGGTTTTTCTAGGACAATTGTTCAAAAAATCTTATGTGTCAATTTATCATTGTGCATGTATTCAGTTTAGATCTGTATCTGTGTAGACTATTAATGTGTTTACTTCGATGTTAATGCTGAATATTTTAGATTAATAAATTTTATAAGTAGGATAAGTAAATCAATATTTGAACATTAGGGTTTCTATATAAGTAATATTGAGAAATTTTCACATGGAGGAGTGTCCCAATACTAAAACTAGTATCTTCTATCATTTCATTGACTTTAGAAAATATTTTGAGACTGCTCTTGGGAAACAATTGTGGAAGAGGTTGGAATAGATAATTATTCCTCTCGAGTTGAGCATTTTTGTGAAATAGTTGTATGAGAACATTATTTCCATGTTTCACAAAATTGAGGGTTCATCGGAAGAAATTAATTGTAATACGAAATTCAAGCAAGGGTGTTCCTTGCCCCCTGCCCTTTTTTGGATATAGATTGATAATATAGGAGAGTGTTTGGAAGATGTTGGTTGTGTTGGACCATGATTTTTGGTGTAATCATAACTCTTATGCTTTATGTCGATGAAGCTTTTCTTTTGGAATATAGTCATTATGATCTTGGAAAGAAGCCAATAATCCTCCTACGATTTTATTCAAAGATGGGGATTAATGTTAATATTAAATAAACTAAAATCATGATAATTAAATACATATTAATCACATATGGTAGCTTCATATATCATAACAATAACTTGGAGGAAGTTCCTTTATACAAATATCTTGGAATTGATACCCATGATACGCCCAACTAGAGTTATAACATTGAGAAAAGGATAAATGGAAAATGTAAAATTATTATGGTTTTGAAACAATTATAGTTCAATAAATATTTGGATATGGAATAAAAATAAACTCCTCTTTAAGGCTCTTGTTGCACCTATTATTTTATATGAATGGAAGGTTTCATTTTTTATCATTTCTAGAGAGTAGTGGAGGAAGAGAGAACATAACAAGAAGTAGTTTATGACCTACCATCTCGAGATTAAAGGATATACACCCTATCCAATCATGTTGATCGAATCAAGTATTTTCCCCATTGAAATCATGTGTATGAATGGGTATCTTATTTATAGGAAAAGGTTAACAACATTTAAGAAAAGATATTTCCTAAATTTACTTCTAATACTAGAAAAAAAATCATTTCATTTAGTTCTATTTTAGATGGCATAAGGATTCCCAATCTTGGCTAGACCATTGGCTGATAAGGGAATAGACCATCTTGCAGAATAAGGATAATTGTTACTTATAAATTTTAGGAGAAATTGTGGTGTGATAAAGAGTTAGAGTGAAAAAAGAAAGTAAAATATTATAAAAAAATGTTCAACCCAAAACTAAAAAAAAAAAAAAAAAAGATTTATCTATCTTGACTAATGTAAAGAAGAAAATAGACAATGCTAAAATTAGAACAAATTCCCATGAGCTTCATAGTGGAACTAGGCATTCATCAATTCCCAAAACACCATGGGATGAATGATTTTTTGACCTTTGCGACATTAGGAGCATTGAAAACATTTGTCACACTACTAACATTCTTGAGCTTTTAATTCAAAGAAACTATTGTGACCTTGGAACACTTCTCTTATTTCTTTTTTAGTATAGAAATAAAATGGTAAATACTTATGAGTAATTAATCACATTCTTAAGGTATGATATACCATTTTAATATTATTTAATGTTAATCGTCATCATCATGATAATTTAAGTTGGAATTGAATATAATTTGACTCCAAAACATATTGGAAAATTTTAAATTCGACATTAGATGTAGAGAATTAAGTCTTCTTAAACTTTCAAAACATAAACTTGATGGTAGTATTATATAGTAATATATCAGATTTATTTTACATAGACACACACACACACCCATGAGGTTTAGACCAGTGACTTTGTGTGGGGTTTAGTCCCCACTATGTCTTTCGTTCAAACCTCATGGGGAGGGGTTGATGATGGAAGCTACCTTTAGGGGAGTTAAACTATCCCAAGGAGAATTGAAGCTCAACGATCTTCACACAATTCTAGTGATAACATCCCATTGGTGGGGATATTTTCTTTTCATCCAACATTAGGGTGAGCCTTGGCCTAGGATCAAGCTAATTCTAATGTGTGTGTGTGTGTGTGTTAAATTGGTTTCATTTTTATAAAAAAATTATAATATCAAAATAGTTATAGAATAAATCTCTCTCTCTCTCTCTCTCTCTCTCTCTCTCTCTCTTTATTATATATATATATATATATGATTGTACAAATATTACCCATGGTTTTTAATCAAATCCTCCAAATGTATATGTTACCATAAATGTTATGAAAATGACCTAAAAATCTTAATTAAAAAAAAAAAAAAACATAGCATAAAAGAATGTGGTGACTCAATGCTTCCTCTATTCTAGTGATCTTGCATGATGTTTCTTGTCTAACCATTTTAACTACTATATCATCTCCTTGTTTTAAAATCTTTGATTGGAAGTCATTGAAAGAGCATTTTTTCTCATAGTTTCTAACAAATCTTCATTTATATTACACTTTGTTTTTAGAGCGACTAACCATTAAGTGTCTCTAGAATTATTGAGTATTGTTTTATTACAAGAGAGTGCAAATGAATTATGTTATTTATGTCACACATTATTTCTCAAAATACTTGAATTTAATGATAAGAGAGAACATGTAGGATCTATTTCCCTAGACCATATATTCATGGGTCATTAAAATTTATCTTATTATCAAATTTTCAATATCCACAATAGATAAGTGGAATGGAGGCAAAGGATCAATTCAATGGAAAAAATCCAAACTATGCACTAAAAATATAAGCAATGCAGAGTTCAAAAATTCAAATAGATAATAATAGTTGGCCCTTTGAAGTTATGGAGGAGCTAAATATTCTAACCTTTAGCTTAGAGAAAGAATCTCTGGCCCAAATGAATACAAAAACTACAATGAGAACATTATCAAAGCCAAAGTGAGATGACCATTGAACAAAATTGGAACAAGGTATTTATACCCACTCTAAAAACAAAGGAAATCCACTTGAAAATAAGAGAGCATAAATGATGTGTGAGAACCAACAACAAAGCCACATGGTTTTGAATATTTAGAGTATAACTTATATCAAAATATGCTAGGAAGAAATACATTATAAGAAAACATAGACCCATTCTATAAGAGATAGGTTTTATACAAGCCAAAGAGGAAATATTAAACCAAAGGCTATGTAATGGTTGCATGTCAAGATGTGTTGATTGATAGGAAATCTACAAATGGGCTAAGAGGGTCAATTTATTTGACTATCTTCTGAGAGCCCATACGTGCGAGGGAGAATATGTAACACCATATGGGTTGAGGAAAAACTTTAACTCAACACTACATATGCCAATTATTCTTTTTCCTTGTATAACTCTTGATGAATAGTTGTTGAAGTGCTATGGGACCATCTTGAGGACCTCTAGTGCCTTATATTAGATTGGGATGTTGAAGTCCAGAAGTGTGTGTAGGACTTCAATGCTTGGGGTTGTGCACATTAGTGAGTGTGGGGGGATTTGGGCTACCCTTGCGAGATTACTTGAGTCATTGAGTACTGGGACTAAATGTCTACCTTGGAGTAGATGAGGTCCAAGCCTTGGGTCAAGCTTTCCAAGAATCAAATGAAAGTATTTTTACTGTTGTTCAAAGTATTCATTTCCATTAAATTAAGTGTGCAAAGTGTTTGTAAGGTCTTGCAACTAAAACAAAGTGTTCTTGGTAACTGTTTATGAATTTTGGTGTGAGGGAGTGTTGTTTAAATTTAATGTTTAACAACTTTAATCTGAGTAACGTGGTAGACTAAATTCACCATAAACACACAGCAACATGATGAGGCAGTTCACCCATCCTAGGCTACATCTGTCGAGTCCAAGGCTCCCAATGGGCATGCCCTTGATATATTATGATGCTCAAATTGGTAATACAGTGAAAATAAGGCCTAAACAGACCAAACTAGCTGTAAAAATGAATTCAGAATGCAGAAATCAAGATAAATTGGCTTTTTTTTCACCTCAAATGGTTAAATATAGCCCAAAACAGCTCCAACTCCCTCTAGGCCCTGATGGCTCTCCAAGATTACCTGAAGAAAAAGTACCTAAATATCAACTGTGTTGGCTCTAAAACCTATTCCAATGGCTGTGCAATGCTTATAATAGTCAAAATTAACTAAAATTTCGTCCAAAAAGGTTCAGTAACCTGAAAGTTATGATCAAAATAGTATTTTGCCTAATCATACCCAAAAACCTCCACCAAAAGTGGAGCAACTTCAGTTAGCCCGACTAAAATGTCAATTCCGCTGGAAATGGGGAACATGCCAAATTGGCGATGGCTATTTTTTGTGACAATAAATTTCAGGCGGCGAGGTCACATGGGACCGCCGCCCTAACCGCCGAGAAAACATCAGCATAAACCATTGGGCTAAACCTTTTATCGTGGCATTTAATAAGAGAAGGGGTGGTCACATTTTATGGTTTCCCCAACAGTTAACTCCTACCATGACCACCAGTTGTGGAGCCCCCGGTCTCTGCATTGGGTCATATGGAGAATGTGATTTAGGGGGCTGCCCCCCTTTACCGCCCAAACAAACGTTTGCCAAACTTTAAATAGGCAATGCGATCCATAGATGTTAAGAACCATCACGTAGAGTGGGCGGTCGGGCTTTGGTGTTGCTAGCCAATAGGCCCAGGGTCAAAACCTGTTAAGTTGCAAAAATTTTGCCATATAAAATCTTCACTGGCCTGGGGCCACGTGGCGGCCTCTGGGCAGGCCACGTGGCGCCCACTAATTGGCCATAGAATTCCCAAGTCAACCAAAAACCAAATAAGAACTTGACACTTCTCTGCACATGATAGGCCCGCAGGGAATATTTCGAGGAATATTCTAAGGAATATTCTTGGGGAATATTCTCGAGGAATATTCCCGGTGAACATTCTTTTTTTAAATACTCAAATTCAAGTCAACCTCCGGTCAAACTTAGTTTTTAGAAGGATATTGTAAACTTCAAACCCGCATAACTTTCATACATACGTAGTCATATTTGAGTGCCGTTTGTGGTGGCAGGATTGTATCGACGAGGGTTTCATCCAGTCAGCTTCTTGCTTCCACTAATTTTGAGCAATTCCACTTTGACCGTTTTTTCAACTTAGGACATGATCACCTCGATCACACCTCCCAAATGGGGAAGCTTTAGAACCAAAATCTTCCTTCCGCCTACGTAAAATGAAGATGAGTAGACCGATTCTCCACTCTTCCAACCTTGAACCACCGAAATCTTCCCGACTTCATCAAATTGAGCTTCTCATAAAAAGATAAATTGTTCCTTGAACGTCTCAACCGACCGTTGTTCTCAGGCCGCGGGAGCTTCACAAAAAAAAAAAAAAAATTTTTTGAAATTTGCAGAATAGCAACTATATTTTGCAGAATACATATTGTTTCTACAATGGTCAAACCTCAAAGGAGACTGAAAATGAGATGCACCTTGCCAACTGTCCACATGGTGATTTTTTTCCGAATGAGCCATGTACTTGTGCCAAATCCCGACCAAGTTTTCTCGCCATACCAATCTCCCATCTTGAAACTAGCATTGACCCATGTTGAACTTTGTGTCCTCTTTGCTTCCATGCATTTCCATCTTTTGGATTCTTGCACTACTCTGCACCGACACTTTGTTCTTTGCACTGATTGACACCAAAGGCACTTTCTGTAACTTCTTGTCATCTTCAAAAGACGACTTGCTTTCAGGATGAAACATATCATCATTTACATCAGCAATAACATGAAAAGTAGAATGTACAAAATATTTTTGTTTAACCATCAACAAAGTCAGATTTTGACTTGCATTGACAAGCCTTTTCAATTTCCTTGCATGGACTAAAGAAGATTCTAGCTTCTTCTGATGTGCTCTCACAATAAACTCTTTACCATCCTTGAACAAATGGTACTTGTTCTCATGGCGATGGAAGATCACTTTTTTGCCATATAAATATGGACTACCCAACACAACACCTGTAATGTCAAGCGGTACTACATCCGGTTCAACCCAATCAACATAATGAGTTGTTATGGCGGAGCGCAACATACACTCTCTTGAGACTTGTAAATTGGCATCCTTGCAAATCCAACCAAGTGGATATGGCTTTGGATGTGGAATTGTCTCAAGTTTCAGCTTCTTGACTAAGTCTTATGAGATGAGATTTGCTTGAGACCCACTATCAAATAGTGTGTCTATCTTTGTGTGGTTTGAGATTATCCTCACATGAAATAGCTCTATCCTCCTCTTTTCATTTAGAGTTTCTATGTGACAATTTAAAGTGCTAGAACTGGGATTTGTTTCTTGTACAACCTCTTTCCCCTTTATGTTCTTTAATACCATGGCAATGCTTTTAGTTTCGTCGCCTGACTCAGACCCTAAGTCTTGTTCAAAAGTTGCAACAATTTTTCCCATTTCTTTGGCCTTATCTTTGTTTTTAAATTTCTCAGGTTTCAGCTCCGGATGAAGCTTCCAGCAATGGTCTTCATCGTGGCTTGTTTTGGAACAGTTTTTACAAAAGAACTTTTCTTTTTCTTTCTTAGAGTTTGCATTTCTTTTACTCCCTTTGCTTTTGAATTCACTATCCATATTCCCATCAAAATATTGTTTACCTCTAGCCTCTAAATGTGTAACTTGCACACAAACATTGTCTACACTAGTAGGATTGAACATAGGGATAGTATGTATAAGATAAGTGTGTAAACCACCTATATATTTCAGCAACGTATCTTGACTATGAAAATCAATTCCAAGTAATAAAGCCCTTCTCCTAAACTCTTGAGTGTAATCTTGAACACTTGGTCCTTTAAGTTGTCTAAAACTTTGCCAATTCATGATAGCTTTTTGTAAATGAGCTAATGGATAAAATTGTTGCTTAATTGTGGAAATAAATTCAGCCCATGATAAAGTGATCTTACCATGTTTTTTCATTTCATCCTTAGTCTTGGCTTCCCACCATACCAATGCTTCTCCTTCCATTCTTAATGAGGCTCACTGAATCTTGGTGTCGTCTTCATGAAGGTTTTGTATCCTCAAGTAAAATTCCAACTGTCTTATCCAATTGTCAAGTTTCTCTGCATTGACTTCACCGTTAAACATAGGCAACTCAAATTTAACATCAAGCTTTAAAAATGTACTTTTACCAGTGGTTTTAGACTTGTGAGATTGATTCACTGAAGTTGAGGATGACGATGTAGAGAAAGAGGATGAAGATGGGGATGGTGGATCACCATTTCCTCCGTTTCCTTTCTTTGACTTGTCATCGCTTTTTTTCCTCCTGAAGAACCCTCTCCTTCTTTCTAGTTTTTTGACCCTTCTCCAACAAGCCTATCATTCCTTTCTTGGTAGAGTATTCTTACCATATCTGTCATGTCTAGGAAATATTTTCGGAATACCCGTTCTTCTTCTTTGGGATCCATCTCTTCAGGAGCTTCTCCCTCTTTTGAAGACATGCTTGAAACTGATTCTATGGCTTTTAGAGGTGGCTCTCTGACCCTTCTTCGTTTTGTATTAGTTTGTGCACTAACCAAGTTTCCTTCACCGCTCTTGAGTTTAAGCCTAGTAAGCATCAAAACTTGCAAACAATCAACTATATCTTTGCACAAAAAAAATGCTGAGTAAAAACTCTAGCTTCTAAGGCTCTAATCTTGAGCTCTGATACCAACTGATCTGAAAATGAAAGTATTTGTACTACTGTTCAAAGTATTCATTTCCATTAAATTAAGTGTGCAAAGTGTTTGTAAGGTTTTGCAAGTGAAACAAAGTGTTCTTGGTAACTGTTTATGAATTTAAGTGTGAGGGAGTGTTGTTTAAATTTACTGTTTAAAAACTTTAATCTGAATAACATAGCACAATAAATTCACCATAAACACATAGCAACATGATGAGGCATTTCACCCCTCTTGGGCTACATTTGTCGGGTCCAAGGCTCCCAATGGGCATGTCCTTGATATATTATGATGCTCAAATTGGTAATACAGTGAAATGAAGGCCTAAACAGACCAAAACAATTGTAAAAATGAATTTAGAATGCAGAAATCAGTATATATTGGCTTTTGTTTCACCTCAAATGGTTAAACATAGCCCAAAACAGCGCCAACTCCCTCTAGGCCCTGATGGCTCTCCAAGCTTCCCTGAAGAAAAAGTACCTAAATATCAACTCTGTTGGCTTTGCAACCTATTGCAATGGCTCTGGAATGCTCAGATTAGTCAAAATTGACTAAAATTTCGTCCAAAAAGGTTCAGTCACGAAGAAGTTATGATGAAAACTGTATTTTGCCCAATTTTACTAAAAAAACTCCACTAATTTTGGGCTAACTCCAGTTAGTCCAACTAATTTTGGAAAATGCTGCCAAAAATGGGGGCGCACTCCAATTTAACCGAGCATTTAACGTTAGCATTTAATGTGTAATGGGGCAGGGTCACATGGGACCACCGCCCTGACCATCGTAGAAGCCGTTGTTAACAAACCTTAACATTTAACGTGGCATATAATGCAACCCATGTGCTGGCCACATGTAATATTTTTAACCGCCACTACTAATCGCCGAATGGACTAACGCTTGGTCATGAGCCTTCGGGTCATGTGATGTGGGGGCTGGCCCCCATTTACCACCGCCCATTTTTACAAATAAATTTAAATAGCATTTGCGACCTTATAGGTTAAGAAACATAATGTAGAGCAAGTGGTCGGGCGCTTGTGCTGGTGGCCAATCGACCCGGGGTCGAAACCTATAGAGTCACAATAATTTTTCCATATGAAATTTCCCATGGCCTGGGGCCACGTGGTGGCCTCTGGGTAGGCCTCGTGGCGCCCAATGATTGGCCCCAAAAACAAAAAGTCAAACCAACATCCAACTAGATTCTGACACTTGTCAAACTGTGATAGGCCAGCAGGGAATATTTTGTGGAATATTCTAAGGAATATTCCCGAAATATTCTTTTTTTAATATCTTCCAAATTCAAGTCAACTCTGATCAAACTCAGTTTTTGAAGGTTATTATAAACTTCAAACCTGCATAACTTTCACATACAGTGTCGGATTTGAGTGTCGTTCACAGCACCAGGATCATATTGACGAGGCCTATCCGATCATTTTGGTTTCAACCAATTTTGATCAATTCCAATTTTGAGCATTTTTTCATCTTAGGACATGATCACCTAATCAAATTTAGGCAAACAAACTTTTTTATAATTGTGGGCTAAACAAACTGTAGTCTTTTCCTTAACACTGAAATGAAGGGAAATAGTCAAAAACGCAGAGATTACCAAAGCATACACCAACTCTCTTCGAAACAAGACAAGAAAAATGTGACAAAGGGTGTTTGAAATGGAAAAAAATTCTCAAACTTACAACAAATAAAAGAGACGAAACCGACACGCTTAGAGAAGATAGTTAAGTCAAACACACAGCAAGGAGATCACTGTGATCTCACAGACTCCTTGAAGGGCCAAGACACATTGGAAAATTAAAATAGAAACTCAAATTTTCCCAAGGTTGAGATCAGTGCTTCTGTGCTAAGCAGAAGGGTTCTGAAAGGCCAATCAGTGTGGTTGTACTATATAGAACAGTGCTTCCAGCGCTATTGTGAGCACAGATAGGGCATTGGTCGCTAAAAACAAGGAAAAAATAAAAAGAGTCTCACACACACACCATACCTGACATAGTGAAGTGACAAACAATCCTTACACAAGCTAATAGAGGCCTAAGCAAATTTAAATTTCAAAAATCGGTGAAACTGATCCAAGATCAATTTGGGGAAGGAGGACTTAAAAGGCTAAATCTCCCCAATGGATTCGTGAGTTCTGTTGTGCGGGCAGAGGTGATCTCTCTAGCCCTAGAGTGGGTCTAGCAACACGATATTTTTTCTATTATAAGCCTTCTTAACTCATTCTTACAACGCAAAGAGGAAAGAGACATAAATACCATTTCCCAATCGTTATCCTTGGATCCGTTGATGGTGACCTTGATCCACGATCCTTGTACGCCCGCTTCCGCCGTTAGCACTCAAATCTACCTCAGCCGAAAATGAAGTAAAACCCAAGGCTACATCAAACCACGCTCGGCCCTCGCATAGCTCCTACGAGGACAAAGAGGGCTCTCTCCGTCAATCTCGAGATAATAAGCAAGAGGGATGCTAGATGACTTACAATAGGAAATGATTTTAGGCTAGTAAAGAGATAGGTATGTTTGTTTTTTTGTTTTTTGGGTTTTTCACTGAGAAATGGGAAAACAATTTTGGGTCCTAGGAATAAGGTCACCTTGCGCAGTTCAAGTCACAGATAGGTGATGATCTTGATGCTTTAAATTGGATATATGGATAGATTAGACAGACGAGGAGTCAACAGGCAAAGAAGAACTTGGATCCTCCAAACACCGAAACATATAGAACTAACTGAATTCAAAGGCCAAGCACTGTAAACAATGGATTCAACCTTATTCACTCATTCAATTTAGTTCAGAAGCATAATGAAAGGACGGCATACATTAACATGAAGAAACTTACAGTAAAAAAAGAAGAAACATCATCAAGAACAGAACACCACAAGGATCCCAACAAGTGCCGCAAAACCCCGATCTTTCCTTAGCCAAAATATGAAAAATATGTACAATGATATCAAAAGTATCCCAAGAGTCCAACCTCTCCAACCTCTGAAAATGATTGAGAAATTACAATATATAGATCACTCTAACACCTTTCCTCACCTCTAGGGGTCGAATTCCCTCTTCAGGGATCAGTTTCAACCAATTCTATTCATGGAACTACAATCTAGGCAGCTAACAACTTGCCTCTAAAAGAGTGGAAACTGATCCATTACATGAATTTTTACCCTTTTGAGAGTGAATCTTCTAGAATAGATAAAAACAAGCCAAAGTTACATGTCAAATATGAATTTACATCATAAAAACCCAAAAATTCTATCCATAAGCAAAACTGGTCCATAATAGGCGAAATACTGAGCTGGCAGCTGAAAATTCAGGAAAAATTCCAGGTGGGTCGCTCCTGAACTGTGTGGGTCGCTCATGTTCCAGGCTGAATTTGAGGTACTTCCCGGCATCCAAATTGAGCTCATGATAGCGCGTTGGAAAGCCCTGGATGTCGACTTTCCAACCCAAGTGGAATTTCTGAATTTGGAGTTTATTTGACCCTCCAAAACCGCATTCTCCCAGAGGTACTCCCTGCTGGTGCAAAAGGTGGCAGCAAGGTGGTTTTCATGGTGTTTTTGAGCTTTTTGACCATCCAGATTTCGATGAAATGCTAAGTTGACTTCAGAGGATGCACAATTAACCATGAAAAATCCAAAAATGTAAAAATTTCCTCCAGCAAGTGTCCCAAAAAAAAGTGAGCGCATGAGCGCGCGACCCACGTAACTGAAAACCCTGTTTTTAGACCAAAAAATTTCAAAATGACAAAATTTTCTCCGAATTTGCTCAAATTCGGAGCGAAGATCCTCCATCATGTATCTTGCTCAGTCAATGAAGCCTCGGCCAAAATCCGGAGTGGATCAGGCCTTTTCTGCCATTTTAGTGCTCTCCTGGTGCATGCAGCTCCTGTGGTGAAAACACTGTCTCGGTTGTATGATGTGTTGTTGTCAGTCATGATGTAGAAATGTGTATGTTCAACCTATTGAAAATGAGAAATGGGACCTTGGTGTCTTTGTCTCCATCATGATCCTGTGAATGTACCTGCGCTGATGAAGAAGGCGAGACCCCTTCCACGCCATGTGGAGATAGTACTCGCGTTGCTGATGAAGTCAACGAGACCCCTTCCACCTCACGTGGAGATAGTACTTGCCGTGTCGCTGCAAATAAGGCCCTGTGGCCTCGCTGATATGTTACCACTACTGGTGCACTGCTATGCTCCATCTCAGTACATCAACCTCAACGATTGAGTCACTGTCCAACTCCTGCTCATATTCTGACTCTATCTCTGACATGGCTGCGAACAAGATATGTGCAATATGTATACTGATAGAGATGCAGTGAAGGCAAAGTTATAATGTATGTTTCAAACACCCAACAAATATCCCCACCATCAAAACACCATAAGGAAACAAACCATGATAATATCTCTGTTTTAAATGGATTGGAAAAGAGGCACAATCTCTGTGTTTAAATGCAAGTGAAATTTTGACCAAAGGGAGCGGGCAACTTTCAAAATTTTGAACAAATCTTATCAAAGGAGAGCATGGCATCAATAGAATGTGTTTGTCTATGAGTAATAACAACAAAGGTGTCAATGGGCAGTTTGAAACAAAGTCATGAGAATGTTTTTACATTGGGCAGTGAGACATAGTACAACCACAGTCACCATGGAACAAAGGTTTTAAACATGGTATAATAATAGCAATGGTCACAATGGCATAATGGGCATGAGAACAATATGGTTTTGATATTTAATGCAAGGCTGGATGTGTCACTGATATAAGATAGAAAACAAACTCATGCAACCATTCATTTTCATTTTAAAACCCTGAAAACGATCATGCTATGACTGTGGGGTTTAAATCCTCCGTTTGAAACGTTTGAAACCACCAATGATGCCACCAATGCATTCAAAAACATCAAGCAATTGATAGAAACTTGTTTGAAGGCCAGTTGAAGCAATCCCAAACAAGACTGGGCGCTCAAAATGATTTTTTGGACCTTTGTTGATGAGTGGGTCGCTCTGCCCAGGTGGGTCGCTCCTGTGCAAATTTACACTATGAAAAATGCCCAGGTGGGTCGCTCTGCCCAGGTGGGTCGCTCCTGTTCCCTCTTGCCACATAGTGCATTTTGCAGAAAGATTTTGGAGGCCTTCCTTGTGTCCAAATCGGGCGTGTGATAGCTCGTTGGAAAGCTATTGGAGTCTAATTTCCAAAAAAAGTGGAATTATGCAATTTGGATTCCATTTACCCTGTCAAAAACAAAATCTCCCAACACTAGTCAAAATGAGCAGAATGAGGCTGCCTCAAGGCAGAGCGCTGTTGCAGTCAACTTTTGAAGGTCTTCCTCAACTCCAAATTGAGCTCATGATAGCTCATTGGAAAGGTCTTTCTGTCTAGTTATCATTTGACTCATCAAGCAAGTCAGTTGGCCAAACATGCTAGGAGAAAACTTGATTTTCCCAAGGTCACTTCAGAGGTGCATTCAATTCTCCTGAGGCAACGGTATTTTTGACATTTCTTCAAAACCATGATACCTGTGTAAAAAGTGAAAGAGGTTTTTCCTCCTAGGAATGTTTTGAACAAAAACCTCTCTCATTTTCCAAAATTTCATCTTTGATTGCTCTGAAACATCTTTTGAGTAACACTTACCCCGATGTGTGAAACAAGGAATTTTGTCGAAATGAAGCGAAATGAAGGGGATAAGGGGCTTATAAATTCTTGGGGAAATTTTGGGAAGTAGGGAGGGATGTTAGGAAGCAGGGGAAAGTGGAATCTCAGAGATCGAGTGAGGGGAAGGGGTCCAAAAGGGCAAAACACAGGCCTAGCCTAGAAAATTGCCAAGTTGTGGCAAGAAACTAGGGTTTGTGCAAAAATGAGGAATTTTGGGGATCTCAGTGATGGGAAGTGTTTAATGAGGTATATTAAGGATAGGGGAAGGTGTTTGAACATCAGGATACAAGTTTTTCCGATGATTTGACCGTCCAAGAGAAATTACCTCCAAAACCCTAGGAGAGGGAAATGGACCTTACCTAGGCACAACTGAAGCATGAACGAGGTGTAAAATGACCCAAAGGAACTTGACATGATGATGAAAACCCTATGAATGATGGTACACTCAGCTGAATGGTGACATGGACTGACATTTGGACAAATTTGAAAAGAGTGAAAACCAACCCTAGACCTAATGCCTAGTGATCAAATTTTGCTTGAAGACTCATTGAAACGACAAAATTTGACCTTGACACTTTAAAATCACTTTGAAAGAGCATGTTTGATCACTGGAGGAAGGCTGCAAAGACTGACTCTAACATTGGCTCCAATGGGGATGGTGGCTCCAGCTCCGTGGAGGTGCCAAGAACCGTAGAACTTTGGGAGAGCAGACCAGTGCCTTCATCCATTGGGCGATGGAATCATTATTTGAACGGATAACACAAAACTCTTGACACATTTATTGAATGAAAACTTGACTGAAAACTGACTGAAACTTGACTGAAACTTGACTCAAACCGACTCGATGGCAAACCGAAATAACTTGAAAAAACTGACTCAACAGACCAAACACAAATGACTCATGACTGACTTAAAACAAAACTTTACCAAGCTTTTTGAAAAAGGCAGTAGTCCATCAAGATTTGGAATCATGATGACAACCACCTGCATACCAATGAAATATGTACAATCATGTATAATTGGCTTTCCAATGTAACCAGTCAAGCAGATGGCTTCTTGACTGATTTCCTTGATCAGATCTGCTGGTCAACAATAGATACTGGTAACTGGGCATCCAAAAACATAGCTGACCATGATCTCCTTCATCACTGAACACTGCAATAATCACTTTCACAGCTGACTGCAACAAATCTGCCATTGGGTCCTGAAAAACATGAAGATTTACCTTCTGCTGAAGAAACAAGGTGTCTTTTGCTTCTAATTCTGATCTTCCTTCATCATGTACTTCAGCAAAAGTATGCTCCTGGGCTTCAAAAAACTCTGAACAGGTAGGTGAGCAAATCTCTTCTTGAGAAAACATTTCAACACATGAGACATATGAAGAAAATGAAAGGCAATCCGGAATGTTTTGATCTTTTGTACTCTGAAAATATGATAGGTCATCTTCATATGATAGGACAGCCGGATTTTCATTACAGTCATCAATCATGAGAAAAGAAACTTCCAATGATTCTTGAAGCTCAAACATGACATTTTTATCATCTACCATAAATTCATCCAAAGGAATTGTTTCACTTACTTGAATGAAGATCTCATCTCGTTTTTCATGAACTGACTGAATTACCTCCTCATGCAGGCTGTGTTCTAATGAACTGAAAACATTTGAGTCCATACCTTTGTCTTCTTCTTTCTGGATGATCTCAATAGCAGAATTCTCCTTGATGGGTTTCATCACAAGATATGCTTGGTCATCACAATCTGAATGTAGATCTGAAATAGCTGGCTGGTCATTATCACAATCTGAAACTGAAACTCGAGTTCCCGGCATGCTGTCTTCTTCTGTGGGTAGATCTGAAATGACACTTTCTCTTTCATCACGTTTAGCCATATAGACATCTTCAACCTACTGATCTATAAAGCTGCTTACAGGACTGTCATCCATTTCAGAAAAGGAAGAAGTTCCACCATCACCTTCTTGACCATGTGCACACTACAGATCTGCGTTAACTTGAGCTGGAACATGACCTTTCAATAGCTGATCTATCTCATCTTCAAATAGAGGTGATAATACCTTTTGTTTTCTTTTGCTCAAACAGTGATTGTCTTCATTGATTTCAAGTGAAGGAGTATACAAACTTTCCTCATACTACTGATCCATTTCATGCAATTCCTGTTGACTGTCAAGATGCAAAATTCCTTCATCTTCCACCACACTAAAATCTTGATCCTGCTGCAAATTTTCATGATCATCTCTATGCTGCTGAAATGGATTTTCACACAGGGCTTCCATAATCTCATCATCCATGAAATTATCATCTTCACTGTCTTCTCAGACTTTCAATAAAAGTAGAAGCACGTTTGCAACAGTCATGAACTAAATTTAATGATGGATAAGATACTTGATATCTTTCAATGAACAGGGCATGAAAATCCTTTAAACAATAAATACAGGCCAGCGGCAAATTTTCATACCAAGATTGGGCTTCACCCTCCAGAGAGGCCAGGAATATCTTCATCAAACAATCTTCAGGAAAATCCACTTTTAACTTGCGAATATGCATGTGAAATCTAACCAAATGTAAAGCAGCATATTTCTTACCATCATCGTTAAACGTAGGCAGATTCCTGGACCAATCTACCTTGGGCATCTTATTCGGAAAACCTGGGATGTGATCTCGGCTCATAGGAGCATATCTTCTTGCAATCCGGTCCACCTTGTCAATTCTGAAACTACTGATCTGCTTGCAGTGAAGTCACCATGAAGCATCGATTTCTGGATTGTTCAGTGAATGAAGTCGCCAGGTGAATGATTTAGGCGCTGGTATACGTAGTTGTTCATCAATGATCAGATCGAACTTGATACACGTACGGGGGTCGCAAATCAGGGACATTCACAAGCTAAACCGGAGATCGATTGAAACGACTTTTACTCTACTATGCACTCGCAAAGCAATGTGCGGTTCGAAAGCTACAGCGTGACTTGGACTCGTCTGCAACAGCAATTTGGTTCTCCTAGTATGGTACGCCATATGTTGCACTTTCAAATCTACCTCAGGCTGAAATGAAGTAAAACTCAAGGTTACATCAAACCACGCTCAGCCTCGTAGCTAGCCCTACGAGGACAGGAGAGGGCTCTCTCCGTCAATCTCGAGAAAATAAGCAATAGAATGCGAGATGACTTACAATAAGAACTGATTTTAGGCTAGTAAAGAGATAGGTATGTTTTGTTTTTGGTTTTTTGGGTTTTCGCTGGAGTAATGGGAAAATAAAATTTTGGGTTCGGGGATAAGGTCAGACCTTTGCAGAGTTCAAGCTGGGGCGAGGTAGGTGATGATCTTGATCACTCACGTGGATATGGATAGATTAGACGGTGGGGAGAGTGAAGAGGACAAAGAAGAACTTGGATCCTCTCAAGCAATTTGGCTTATATAGAACTAAGCGAGATTCAAGGCCTGTGCTGTAAACAATGGATTCAACCTTATTCACTCATTCAACAGTTGAAGCAAAATGAAAGGATGGCATACACATTAAGCAGTTGAACTAGGTAAACAAGAAGAAACACCATCAAGAACGAACACCACAAGGATCCCAACAAGTGCCTCCAAACCCACGATCTTTCCTTAGCCAAAATATGAAAAGTATGTACAATGATATCAAAAGTCTCCCAAGAGTCCAACCTGTAGAATGCCTCAGAAATTACAATATATAGATCACTCTAACACCTTTCCCCACCTCTAAGGGTCGAATTCCCTCTTCAGGGATCAGTTTCAACCAATTCTAATCATGGAACTACAATCTAGGCAGCTAACAACTTGCCTCTAAAAGAGTGGAAACTGATCCATTACATGATTTTTTACCCTTTTGAGAGTGAATCTTCTAGAATAGATAAAAACAAGCCAAAGTTACATGTCCAACATGAATTTACATCATAAAAACCCAAAAATTCTATCCACAAGCAAAACTGGTCCATACTAGGCGAAAAACTGAGCTGGCAGCTGAAAATTCAGGAAAAATTCCAGGTGGGTCGCTCCTGAGCCGTGTGGGTCGCTCATGTTCCAGGCTGAATTTGAGGTACTTCCCGACATCCAAATTGAGCTCATGATAGCTCGTTGGAAAGCCCTGGATGTATAATTTCCAACCCAAGTGGAATTTCTGAATTTGGAGCTCATTTGACCCTCCAAAACCTCATTCGCCCAGAGGTACTCCCTGCTGGTGCAAAAGGTGGCAGCAAGGTGGTTTTCATGGTGTTTTTGAGCTTTTTGACCATCCAGATTTCGATGAAATGCTAAGTTGACTTCAAAGGATGCATAATTAACCATGAAAAATCCAAAAATGTAAAAATTTCCTCCAGCAAGTGTCCCAAAAAAAAGTGAGCGCATGAGCGCGCGACCCACGTAACTGAAAACCTTGTTTTTAGACCAAAAAATTTCAAAATGACAAAATTTTCTCCGAATTTGCTCAAATTCGGAGCGAAGACCCTCCATCATGTATCTTGCTCAGTAAATGAAGCCTCGGCCAAAATCCGGAGTGGATCAGGCCTTTTCTGCCATTTTAGTGCTTTCCTGGTGCATGCAGCCCCTGTGGTGAAAACATTGTCTCGGTTGTATGATGTGTTGTTGTCAGTCATGATGTAGCAATGTGTATGTTCAACCTGTTGAAAATGAGAAATGGGACCTTGGTGTCTTTGTCTCCATCATGATCCTGTGAATGTACCTACGCTAATGAAGAAGGCGAGACCCCTTCCACTCCATGTGGAGATAGTACTCTTCGTGATGCTGCAAACAAAGCTCTGTGGCCTCTCTGATATGCTACCACTACTGGCGCACTGCTATGCTCCATCTCAGTACATCAACCTCAACGATTGAGTCACTGTCCGACTCCTGCTCATACTCTGACTCTATCTCTGACATGGCTGCGAACAAGATATGTGCAATATGTATACTTGACTCTATCTCTGACATGGCTGCGAACAAGCTTTTGGCACTATGTATACTGATATGAAAGCAGTGCAAACAAGGTTATGATGGTGTGTTTCAAAACCCAACAAGTATCCCACCGTCACAACACCATAAGGAAACAAACCATGATAAAATATCAGTTTTAAATGGATTGGAAAAGGCACAATCTCTGTTTTGAATGCAAGTGAAATTTTGACCAAAGGGAGCAGGCAACCTTCAAAATATTGAACAAGTCTAGTCAAAGGGAGAAGGGCATCATATGAATGTTTTTGTCCCTGAGTAATAACAATAAAGGTGTCAATGGGCAGTTTGAAACAAAGTCATGAGAATGTTTTTGCATTGGGCAGTGAGACATAATACAACCACAGTCACCATGGAACAAAGGTTTTAAACATGGTATAATAATAGCAATGGTCACAATGGCATAATGGGCATGAGAACAATATGGTTTTGATATTATATGCAAGGCTGGATGTGTCACTGATATAAGATAGAAAACAAACTCATGCAACCATTCATTTTCATTTTAAAACCCTGAAAACGATCATGCTATGACTGTGGGGTTTAAAACCTCCGTTTGAAACGTTTGAAACCACCAATGATGCCACCAATGCATTCAAAAACATCAAGCAATTGATAGAAACCTGTTTGAAGGCCAGTTGAAGCAATCCCAAACAAGACTGGGTGCTCAAAATGATTTTTTGGACCTCTGCTGATGAGTGGGTCGCTCTGCCCAGGTGGGTCGCTCCTGTGCAAATTTACACTATGAAAAATGCCCAGGTGGGTCGCTCTGCCCAGGTGGGTCGCTCCTGTTCCCTCTTGCCACATAGTGCATTTTGCAGAAAGCTTTTGGAGGCCTTCCCGGTGTCCAAATCGGGCGTGTGATAGCTCGTTGGAAAGATATTGGAGTCTAATTTCCAAAAAAAGTGGAATTATGCAATTTGGATTCCATTTACCCTGTCAAAAATCAAATCTCCCAACACTAGTCAAAATGAGCAGAATGAGGCTGCCTCAAGGCAGAGCGCTGTTGCAATCAACTTTTGAAGGTCTTCCTCAACTCCAAATTGAGCTCATGATAGCTCATTGGAAAGGTCTTTCTGTCTAGTTATCATTTGACTCATCATGCAAGTCATTTGGCCAACCATGCTAGGAGAAATCTTGATTTTCCCAAGGTCACTTCAGAGGTGCATTCAATTCTCCTGAGGCAACGGTATTTTTGACATTTCTTCAAAACCATGATACCTGTGTAAAAAGTGAAAGAGGTTTTTCCTCCTAGGCATGTTGTGAACAAAAAACTCTCTCAGTTTCCCAAATTTCATCTTTGAGTGCTCTGAAACATCTTTTGAGTAACACTTACCCCGATGTGTGAAACAAGGAATTTTGTCGAAATGAAGCGAAATGAAGGGGATAAGGGGCTTCTAAATTCTTGGGGAAATTTTGGGAAGTAGGGAGGGATGTTAGGAAGCAGGGGAAAGTGGAATCACAGAGATTGAGTGAGGGGAAGGAGTCCAAAAGGGAAAAACACAGGCCTAGCCTAGAAAATTGCCAAGTTGTGGCTAGAAACTAGGGTTTGTGCAAAAATGAGGAATTTTGGGGATCTCAGTGATGGGAAGTGTTTAATAAGGTATATTAAGGATAGGGAAAGGTGTGTGAACATCAGGATACAAGTCTTTTCGATGATTTGACCATCCAAGAGAAATTACCTCCAAAACCCTAGGAGAGGGAAATGGACCTTACCAAGGCACAACTGAAGCATGAACGAGGTGTAAAATGACCCAACGGAACTTGACATGATGATGAAAACCCTCTGAATGATGGTACACTTAGCTGAATGGTGACATGGACTGACATTTGGACAAATTTGAAAAGAGTGAAAACCAACCCTAGACCTAATGCCTAGTGATCAAATTTTGCTTGAAGACTCATTGAAACGACAAAATTTGACCTTGACACTTTAAAATCACTTTGAAAGAGCATGTTTGATCACTGGAGGAAGGCTGCAAAGACTGACTCTAACACCCTACTAATGGTGCACGAATACCTATGGATGATTGAGAGACAACAACAAACGTGGTGCAATATATAATAAACGCAAACACTAGATATCTAGCAGATCAAGGAGTACCAGAATATTTGCATAATCATGTAGACAAATATAGAAAGCAAACATCATATGTTATTATTTATAAATTACAAAAGGAGAACTTACAACCAGGCCTTGATGTTGGAGGCATCCTTATGTGAAAATATGAGTCCTTCACCTAGATCAAAAGCATTCCTTCTCCCATGCAGTTAGGCTTAATCACGATGCTAGCATGCAAAGGGATGAGAGTTCAGACGAGTCTGACAATGATCAACCAATCTCTAAACTTGGGGGAATGAGGGATGTTAATTTATAGCAAGGATAAGAAGGTTGGGATCCCATGAAAGGAGGAGAAAGGCCCACTTTCTAATGGATTATCCCCCATGCATGAGATCAAGGCTAAAAAATTAGAGAGTTTGACCATATCATCTATGTTCAACAATCAACTTGCTGCCCTTGAGCTTCTAGAGGTCAAAGCTTCTCCTCCATTTGAGGAAGTATTGCCAAAAAGGGGATCAGCGTGATTTTCAAAGAAATTAGAGCGTTGATAGCGTTGGGCTAGAACTGGGAAAAGGACATCAACGCGGTCGTGGCACCAGGAAGAATGCTGACCCAGGAAACTAGGAATTTGACCAAGTTTCTTCAATAATCTTTCAAGGAAGTCTTCTTTGGATGTTCAAGGGGATATGTTAGCATATTTCTTGATGATGGAAACATTGCACATGATTCGTCATGGGTTATTTCAGGATCAGGGATGGGAAAATGAGCATGGTGACAAATTATTGTGTAACAAACACGATCGAGATAATCTACTTGAAGTTTCCTGATTACATCCCTTTCATGTGTATGGATGAGGACATGCATGAAAGCTTTAATCCCTTTAAGTAGTTGGAGAGTTGGTCACATCCGGTATAGAGCCAAAGTAGGAGAGGGCAGAAACCATGGTTGTATATCCAAAAGAGCAACCTTCTGTTGATGTATTTCATGGAAAAATTTGTAGAGTTGGGAAGCATACTATACATCCATCTGTTTGTTCAAGCAAAGGAAATGTTTATAACTGAACATGTATAGATTAATTAGCTTGAAGGGAAAGCATAAAAGAAAATTAGTAGAAACTATTGAAAGTGAAAGTATATTAGAGATAGAATAGGTCAAAAAATACACAATTTTGAAGGTTTTTAAATGAGAGTGAAGATGAAACATTTTCAAGTGAACTAAAAATGAATTCAAGTTACTGAAAAGAGAATGTCTTCAAGTAGCTTGATGCATATATTTGGAGGAAATGTATGCTTCTTCTTATTTTCTTGTATTATGTGAGGATTTTCTTGCATGCATGAGTAGCATGAGAAGGAGAAAACTTGAGAGATGAAAATATTATTCAATGATCTAACTCTAGATATCGCTATGAATGTTAAACCCTGATGATCAATGTTTTCAATGTTTATTGTTGCCTTTTGTAGGGTCATGCCTTGTGATTTATGGATTGTTAGGGCCCATGCCATGCGAAGGGGCATTTTGTTATAGGGGGGATTGACACATAATTTGGATTTGGAACATCCCATGGTGGAACTTTGTAGTGAATGAAATCAACAACAACAAATGATGGGAGCTCCAGGGGTTGAGAACCAGATGCATAAAAAATAGCCATATTTCTTCCAAGTGACCCATTAACAAGGTCAGCTTCAACCCATGAATTTCTTGTTATAATGACTTGTTTTCCAATACATAGAAGCACTTTCGGAGTGATTTTCCCATCCTCTTGGTTGGTAGAGGGAATTTTTTTCCTTTTATTGACATAGCAACATGCAATTGGCATGTTAAATTTTTTTAGCATGGTTTTATTATGTAGTGCAATAGATTCATTAGTTGCATAGAATTGGAAAATGTCTACAACTTGACTTTTGGAAGATTGTATTTTGTATGTGGCATGAGAAGTTTCCAATAAGCCAATGTGGGGGTTGCATTTCTACGATTGGAGAGGAGTTGGCGAAATGAAATCAGTTCAGGGTTTATGCCTTGCTGGAAAAATATTGTTGAAAGCATGACAACCATATCGAAGCTCCACTAAAGAGAATTTCCATGAGACATACCTACATACATTGGTGTATCTTTGACAAGTGGAAATTTCCCAAGGTCACCCACAAAGATTACAGAGAAACCAACAAATGGGGTGTTTCTATCGGATGGGAATGCCTCTCGCAAACATTCATCAATTTGAGAAAATTTTAGGACCAATGAAGCTCATATCATCAATGATAATGTATTTCACATGTTGAAGTTGTTCTTGAAGATTTAGTAGGGATTTACCTTCCAAAGGTTGCATAGAAGCAATAGGGATGTGAAGGCCGAAGTGTATTGTTATTGCATTTATGTGGAATTTTCCAACACCGGTTGCAACAAGCAAGAGTAGCGGGTTTTCTCCATTGGTATAGTTGGTTAGGAAGGAATTTTTTAGGCAATAAATTAGGAAAGACTTATCGATGCCAGTAGTGCCTTCGATTGGCATCCTTAGCAGTGTGGTGGAGGCATTTTTAAGCCATGCTTTGGGTTGGGGACAAGGAGGAAAGGGAAAGAGGATTTGGAGAGGGGAGTTAGCATAGTTGTGTGGAGGAGCGAGTTAATTCTATGAAGTGAATGGTCGTCTCTTGAAAGTGTGAAGCGATAAGGGAATGGGCCCAATTATGGTTTGCATCAAAGTCACGGTCCCCAAGCATGTTAAGCTCATTAAGTAGGATGTTATTACCTGGGTGGAGTCGAAAGAGGAATTTCCATTCATCCATGTCCATGGTGTGGTGGAGGTGAATTTAAGTAGCAGATCCATCATCGGAGTAGGATAGGAGTGGTTCTACAGGTGCTCGATGGATATTCCATGCACAATATGTGTTGCTAATGTGTTCCCAATGTGCAAAAATTGCCTCATTGGTTTCACCAATGTCATCTAGCACTCTACAGAAAGGGAAACACAAGAGTAGTTCACTCCAAAAAAATTCTACATAACATTCTGCATCTTTAGATGGGATTGAGTTGTAGTAAGGAATGACATGTACAACCATGGAAGGGAAGATCTGTTTCCATGGCGATGTCTTCCAGTGGGAGGAGAACGGATAGGACCGTGTGACTTCAATAAGACTCAATGACTCAAGTGAATGAGTTCTTTGCATGTATGAGTGTTACACATCATTTTGTCACTGTCCCTGCAATCCCCATCCCGCACATTGGAGGCTCATTTATGTGAACAAAATAAAGTGTCATGCCTTGAAAATACCATCATTGCATCTCTTTCCATGAGTCTAACATTCCTTCTGTTGACCATTTCCTGAACATGCCACCAAAAACACCTATTTTTTCCTTGGTGCTAGTAACCAGTTATGCCCTCGTGCCGATGAGGCAGATTAACACTCGCCCCCGCACCAGCTGGCGCTCTGTCTCAGTTAACTGCCTGCGCCATTCTGTTTATGGAAAGTTTTTTAAAAATAGAGGTGAAGTATCAATCATAACAAATTCGTGGATGAGTCATGGGGAGTGGTTCGACTTAATAACCACGGCCTTCTTACTTTGGCCTCTTGTTTCCACCTTTTGGGGAAACCTCCCATGAGATAAGCCCTCCCTTCCACCATAGTAGGGATCCCAACCTCCTCCTCTCCCTCTATAAATATATCTCATCCTCCATTGATGAAGCTAGCTAAGCTGAAATAAAGAAGTAGAAATGTTGGAGAGATTTCTATTCAAGATAGAACAGAAGAATCCCTTATTGAGAGAGCTTAAGCTTGTGCCTTCATCCCATCTGAATTCCCTGACATTCATCGAGACGCACTTCAACTAAACCCCGCTAATGGAGGCTGCGATGAAGATTTTCCAAACTTTTTAAACTTGGTGTATCAATAGATTAGATTAGGAAAAGATATTGGTTCCAATGTTCAAAACTGAACCAATGAGAAAAGAGAGGGATGAATGAAAAATTCAAAATTACAACCCTCAGAATTTAGTTTTACTATTTGCAAAAAGTAAATTCTGTGTGAAACTTGTCTAAAATGCCACAACTCATGACAAATCAAACTGTTAAACCTTGGTTTGGTCGTGTTTTAAATTTTATTTTAATAGATTAGAGAATGAAAATCTGTCAAACTGTTTAATCTTGACAGATAAGTAGATTAGGTAGAGAATAAAAGAGCTCATCAATCTAATCTGAGCCTTTTGATGATATAAGTGTAGAAGTAGATAGTTTCCCATTTTCAAAAGAAAAATGATGTCAAGGGTTGGCCAATCTAAATGCATCCAATTGAAGAAAAAATGCTAAGAAAAGTATGGTGGGTAGGTAGGGTTGAGTTGAAGCAATCATGTTTTTTTCAAATTTCAAAGATCATAGCTTCAAAAGAACAACAACAAATCAGCAAATTGAAGAAGAGAATTCTGCCAAAGTGAAAATCAAGGCACTGGTCTACAAATTCCAGAGATTTGATCTTTGAGGTTCTTGACACCTCCTAAAGGAGCTGCCCTCCCCAGTTGTAGCCATTGTTATCCTCATGTATTCTACAGATTCTCTAGGTGACTATGGATTTTCTACAAGTAGCTAAAGATATAATTCTTTTCCTATCAACTATCTTTAAAAATCTCACTGCCTTCATTATCCTTCTAAATCATTTTTTCACTATCTATTAGTTCACCTTCTAAAAATCAGTTTGTTGCTCTTAAAATATTCATTTTGGGCTTACTTCCCTCATTATCACCCTTCTCAGAATCCTGATACTCCCTTTTTGACTCATTTAATCCCACAAAACACCCCATAAACCACTCACCTTAATCCTTTTCCCTTATCTCACCTAAACAATGTAAAAGATCCTCTTTTACTTTGTTTTAAATCAAAATATAAACCTATCAGGACCCTTTGTTTTATATTTAAAACACTGTTTCAATATAAACCCGACCCTTTATGTTTATAAACCCCCTCTTTAAAGGTTTATAACACCCCACGCTTCATTAAAACCATCCATATGACCATTTCCCTTTCCTTTAATATCAATAAAGTGTTTTCCGCTTATTTTTATTGAACCTCAACCCCACTCTTCGTTAAATCCCGCACCCCATTTAAACCCCGCCATTTGTCCATATGGGCCCCATCTTTAACCTGCTAGCCGCTCCTAAACTCCCAACCACCATACATCTATCTCCCCCAAGATCTAACGGCTACCTTCGCATTTCGCACATTTAGATGCACGGGGGTTAAAAAACCCCAACCTTGCGATATCAGTGGTTTTACCGCCTGTACCCTCCATCGCGTGTCGCCTACTGAGTGGAATCACACCCAATTCCCCAAAACCATTACTGCCCCTCCCTTCGTGTGAAAAACACCTCCTCCGCTTTTGAAAATTTCTTTCCTCCCTTCACGCCAAATTAACACCGCCTCCTCCGTTCAAACTATCCAGAGCCCTGTGGCTTTGCGATAAGGCCCAAACCACCATTTTCACCGCTGCAATGCTCCAATAGCCCGAAAAACCCCCAATAAATGCAAAAAATTCCCACAAGTGTAGGATTTAAAGATTAATTGGTTGTTTATTGTACAGGTTTGATGGCAAGAATGCGGAAAATGCATTCCAATGGTCCAACATCGTTTTAATAAGTGATCTGGGTGACGGTCCAGAAACTTGTTCTATTTTAGGAGGACCAGAGGCATAAAATCAGGTATGAATCCCAATGAATCATGATCATTGGTGGACATTGACACGTGCAGAACCAAAATATTGCCCCTCCCTACACAGTAAAATACAAACAGCGATGCAGGCACAGTGAGGAGAAAGAGATAATCAAAGGATTGTAACAATCAGTGGATTAAAGGCTAAATTAAAGATTAAAAAGGCTAATCAGAGGTAAAGGCGCAAACACAGGAAGATCGAGGACAAATCAAAAAACAGAGATGAATATAGAAGAATAAAAATAATTGAAAGACAAAGAGGCAGATATAAATTAGTAAGATAGTTTAAAAGGCGGAATCCAAGTTAAAGGCCTAAAATAGAGTTTAAAGGATAAACAAAGACAGATAATCACAAAATAAAATTTGAATGACCAAACCCAAAGCATTCACTTCTTCAAAGGACATCTAGACACCTACAACATGTTTTCTTTCAATAAAACATCAGCAGTTATTACAAAATCCAAAGATATTTCTCATCTACCCAGCAGTTATTGTAAAAGTTATTGAGAAAGCCTTAAAGTCAAATATTTCCAAAAAAAGTTAGCTCAAACAGTTAAGTTAGGAGTTAATATTGTAGTGAGTATGTCTTATATATTTTTCCTTGGGCCTTACATGGTCTCAAAGGTCAAAAAATCATTAACTCTATAATAAATGACATCTAAAACACTAGCTTAGGATCACCTCCTCATTTTGTAGATAAATACTGCATTTATTAGTCATTTTTAGTGTTGGTTGGTTGATTAGTTGGCTGATTGTTGTTTTGAGCTAGTTTGAGGACTGCTAGGCTGGATTGGAGAAAGCTCTGAGTTGTTGAGATCTATTGTATTGGAGTAATGTAACTATTTTTAACATCAGTAATACAAGCACGTTCATAGGATTATTGAGCTATGTTAATGGTGAAGTTTTCCTTCTTTGTCATTGTTTTCCTTCTGTTTTCCATTCTGTCCATTATTTCTCTGATAAAAGAACATAAATTTTAGTGTAGGATATGTTGTCTTGGCACCCTATTTCTGTCTGCATTCTTTATCTTAATGTTTTCCTCTGCAAGTTCTGATTGGAGAATTCTTAATTGCTCTCTAGTTCCACCTAGCTTGTTGTCTTGGAAATAATTTAATAGAGTCAAGCCAAAGAAGTCTATTGTATGCCATGTCCTTTGGTGTAGCTCGAAACATTGTTTTTAAGGCCTTTCTTTGAAGTATACTTAGTAGAGTCTAAACTAGGAAAGTCTATGGTATGCCCTGTCCTCTGGTCTGCCTCAAACTGTTGCTTTGAAGGCCTTTAGAGTGTTTAGTTAAAGAATATTGGTTTAGCTTGCTCTTTAGCTGCACTCATTATTATCTTAAATGTTTTCTTTGTCTGAAATTAATTCTAGGATTGCTGGATTTTTGTCTTAAAGGTTTGCTTATTAAAGTCTGGCCAAAGAAGTCTATGGTATGCCATGTCCTTTGGTTTGCCTCAAACAGTTACCTAAAAGGATTTTTCTTGTTGAAGTAGAGTTAAAATATTCTTGACTGACTTTTAGTTTTGTTGCCTTCACAAGAAATTGTTATTTCATATCACATCTAATGTAAGAGATCCACTTGATATAGTTAGCCTACCCTATGAAAACCCTTGCAAATTTGATGAATAATTAAATCCTTTTATGAATCCATAGCCCAATGGATTAATATTTCTCATGGTCTATCTATTCAGATGAAACACTCCCTCAATTAATCACATCATTGATCTATCAACCTATCAATCAATCAATCAAAACAAACAAGTCCTTAGAACTTCATAACTAGCCCAACATCATAAAAAAAAGCACAAAGACATATCATATATAAACAATTACATATAGAGATCCCTCTCTGAGTCCAAGAAGGCTAGGTACTAAGATTCCAAAGTGGTTTTGATGTAGTTCCCTGCATATTTGTTTCTTTCCAATCTTGAAAATCATGGGGAGCCAACCATATCAGATGTCATCTCTCCCAGTGGACATCCTCCAAACTGGTAGAGTCTATCAACTCTAAACCCAATCATGATAGCTTCCTTGAAACTCTTCTTCCAACTACACACATTCCCATCAATGAATGCCACATTGAAACCTTTGTCTTCCATGGCCGAAATAGACACAAGGTTCTTCTTCAAATTGGGCACATAAAGTACATCCTACAAGTGGAGGACTTGACCTTGAGACAAGTGGAGGGTCACAGTCCATCTCCCTTTCACAAGATATGTGGCATTATCTCCAAGGATAATTTCTAGATTAGTATCATTCTCAACCATATCAGAAAGTGCTTCCTTGAACCTAGTTATGTGCCTTGAGGCACCACTATCTATCAACCAAACATCCATAGTGTCAGGTGGAGATGCAGTAGAGAGGGCAGATACAAGAATGAATTCATTTCTTTTATCAACAACATTTGATTCCTCATACCTAGAATTTCTTGACCTTTTGAAAGGTTGACCATTTCCGCCAAAGGGAGCCTTCCTCTTCCCCTTGAACCTGTTGTTCATTTGATTACCATTTTTCCAGTTGTTGTTGTTTTCATCATCATCAGGAGAGTCCTTATTGAAATGGAATTCTCTAGAATAGTGACCTCGCTTGTGACAAGTGTAACACTTTCCTTTCTTTCCTTAGGCCCCTGCTCTTCCTTTTTTCCTTGGACCACCAAATTTCTTCTTTCTAGAATGAGTAGTGAAGGCAACATTTCCTTCATTTTCATATTCCTTCATTCTTGTCTCTTCTTGTACGCATCTTGATAGTACTTCGTCAAAGTCAGGTATCACATTGTTATTGACAATGGTAGTGTTGAACACATGCCATTCATATGAGAGACCTCCAAGTGTGGTGAGTATCATATCTCAATCAACTATTTTCTCCCCAATAGCCAGTAAATTATTTCTGATCTCGGTCAGCTTTTGAAAATATGATTGAACAGACTCATCCCTGCCTTTCTTCAGATTCTTCAATTGATTCTTGAAAAATAAGACTTTATTCACATCGTTGGCCTTGAACATGTGGACCAATTTATCATACATATCCTTGGATGTGCCCAACTCAGAGATGTAGGCAACCAGAATCTTATGAATTGGGTCCCTGATCATCAACTTTGCTTTGATTCCCCCCTTCTTATACTTTTTTTTGGCAGCAATAGTTGCAGTGGATGGAGGCTCTTGGATTTTACCCTGCACATAGTCCATGAAATCTTGGTCTTCCAAGTTAAGATCCAATGTCATATTCCAAGCATGAAAGTCATCCTTCCCAGTCAATTTGTCATCAGCCTTAAAGCCATTGTAGTTTGAGGAACCCATCCTCTTCTTCAGTGATTGCTACAAACTAGGGCTTTGTCTTCACCTCAACTTCGATTCCATGTAAATTTTTGTATACGTTTTATGCTTGATGCAACTTTAATTTTTATCCCAATATCAGTTAGCAATCGCATAGAAAATGAAGTAAAATGCTGATAGAACATACTAGTAGATTGACAGAAGACAAGCCGAAAATATATACGTGTTGGTACGTTATGGCGATCAGCAGGATGCTTCAATCAACAAAGTCTCAATATGGTCAACCAACCATCAATGTGACACAACCCTCTAGGATAGCCAAAGCGATCAACTCAAAAGTCAACGTTTTCAGTCAATGGTCAACGCAAACAGTAGCAACAGCTAGGTCAACGCATCAAAGTAAAAGTCAACATCTACCCTTGGGAATAGTTCCAAAAAATGCAGATTTGAACTATCAAAATTTAGGGAGAGTTTCAGGTCTGTTTGACCTTGCGTTGACCAAAGTCAACGCTGGTCAAAGTTGTTGCAGAAACCCTAGGCCGAAAATGGAAAAGAGATGTTGCTGAAATTTCCCACGTGTGAAGAGAAGAGCCTCCAAGGTCATCGAACCAATCAAATTAGGAGAGAGAAATGTGTGAGGATGAGATGAGTGAAAATGTCCTCCAATGTTGACCAATTTATATCCATCAGTGAGGGTGTGTGACACAACTGCTCAAGCACAAAACCTTAATGTCGACCTCCACATATTTTTAATAAATTCAAAATAAATGTTCTACTCATCGGATTAAGATGATATTTAGATCAATCTTTCACCTCTCCGAAAGAGGAGTCCAAACAAATATTGGAATCTTCATATGAGCATCACAACATGGAGTTTGTACCTAGTTTTCCAAAATTAACATTCAATTTATCTTTAGTATCATCCAAAAAATTTTAATTTCCTTAACTCATCCTCTGAAACATTTAATTCAGTCATCGCCCTAGTGAGATTATCAGTAGGGTCCTCAGAGTCTGGCTACACTACAATTTTTCAAACATGTGCATCTATATTATGTTGTAATCGTGCTGGGACAAAATAAGATGCACATATATCAATCTTTGTGCATCTATATTTGTTCAATTGTGCAAACATGTGCATCTATCTTATAAGTTATAAGTTATTTTTCCTAAGATGCACAATTTGAAAAAATATCCTTTCTTGGCTGGGACAAAATTCACTTCATAAACATTTAGGCTCTGCCTAATGAATTCCAAGGTAAATATTCTCATAGGCATAAAAACTGACAGTCTATATGGAGGAATATTTGTACCATATAATCTAATCTTTGTGTAGTGCTCAAATGAAACCGATCTCCAACCTTTAAATCTCTACTCATTTTCAAAAAGGACTGATATAGTTGAAAAAATTATAGAAGGGGTAGCATTATTAACAATTCTATAAACAATTAACTTGAAGAAAGAAAGGAAGTAGGAGAAACCTTCATTATTTGGTCCAACTCAGACAACATCAGTCAAATTCCAAATTGTTTGTTTATTCTTACTAGGATCTTAAACATTCAATCCATGTTACATAAATTTCTCAACATTTACATATGTAAAAATACATACTAGGAGGGAGGGAAATCTAAAACATCTAGTTATGTTGAAGTTAACGAGCTGATAATTGATGGTTTGCTCCCAAAATGCAGGAATATATAGCACCACATTTGATTACATCATCAAATGAAATAATCCTATGTCTTGACCATTTATCATTGATGCATAATCCCTTCCAAGAATCCTCATCATTACATGAAAAATGGGTCCATCACCTTTAGCAAAGAAAGAAGTAGGGTACTGTGCAAAATCTGAAGGTAAAGGTATAAGGGTTTCATCTGAATGATGGAAGATACCAATCAAACTATGGAAAGGCTAGGGCCTAATGGATTAGTAATGAAGAAACTTGGAAAATATTTTCCCCTAGGGAATTTATGATGAAACATCGTTGAGGGTACAAAGAGGAGGTTAACCAACTGATAAATTATGGAAATTGATAATTTTGAGGGATGATTGCAGAGAACAGATCATACTTGACCATTATATCATATAATTTTGACTTATTTTGGTTAACTAGGACATTATGGTTAAATTCCATTAAGTTCACACAGAAAACTGAATAAAAAATATTGTGTTCAGTATCCATGAGGGGAATATGAGTGGCATAGCCTGAAAGGGTAACTTTCTTTGACATTTTAAACCTCTCTTCACAAATTGGCAGAGTGGAAAATGCATTTAAATACTTGGTATACTTGGGAGTGTTGAGATGGAATCTTCGTGTTGCTAGAGGGGGTTATTGTTATAAAGAGAACGCAGTGAAAATGTGGTGAAAATAAGTAAAATGGGGGAAAATATGGGGTTTTACTGGCGAAATGTGGGCGAAAAGGAATTAATTGGATGTGGAAAAAATAATGCAGAAAAGCGACGTGGAGGATGGCGTGGAAATATGATATGGAGGGATGATGTGGAAGGATGGAGGGGTGATATAGACATGACGTGGATATGTTGACTATTGTGCTCACCTGGATGTCACACTCACTTTCCAGAGACCAGAGTGAAAACCACTTACCACTCAAGGGGCCACACATAGTGGTAAGTGGTACCACCTTGCAGTGATGTCGGAGAGGATCTCGATCGTCGATCTCCCGACAATGGTTTCCTTTGAGACCGTTTATAGGGGCACCCCCTAGCATAACGGTCGATTATGTGGTGGTGTCGGGTGTCCTATGTGTGTGGGTCTCTATGCTACCGAAGACATCAATTTTGAGAATTGTGGTCTCTTTAACTTATGCAACACAAGAAAATGGGCCACCACCATATAAAATATTTAAAAATGTATTTTTTTTAGTAAAATCACACAAAACAATCCCAATGAAAAATTGGATTTTTTTTGCATTTTTTCGTTTTTTTTTGCGTGCATGATTTTTAATATTTGAAATAGAATGAAAAAAGGATCTATAACAATATAGATCAATTACATGTCATTTTATATACATGCACATAATAAATCTTCCTAAAACATGGTTGATATTTGTGTGACTTAGACCATTAAATTGCACAAGTCATTGTGATATGTGCTTAAGTGAGGGTGAGTAATTGCATTGTGGGAGAACTAATATGCATCTACAATGTATATCAAAAGAAAAAAGATGTACTTTAACTAATTGTAGAATTCATGTGTGATTATAATAGAGGGATAATAGAGGCATCATATCACTCACATGTCGAGGCATCATGTCACTCACATGTCACTAAACTTGGGATATAAAGATAAAGGGGTATAAAAATGTTAATGAAAATATGGATACCTACAATATCTAGAGAAAGTAGGGGATTTTTAAATTGGGAAGGTGTATTGGGTTAGTATTAGTAGAGGGTTAAATAAAGTGATTTTTAGAAGTATTTTCCAATATGTAGTCAAATGAAAGGTATTGTTTAGTATGCTACGAAATCACGTGAGAGTTCATTGAATGAAGCCCCCATGCCCTTTTCTAACTAATTAAATATAAATTGTCAAAGAAAATTAGCTCAAGTGATATGAGACATGTTTCATGTCCCGAATTGTATGGGTTCAAGACTCTAACCCTTGTGGCATTTATAAAATAATTTTTCTACCTTCTAAAATAATGACAATTAATGTACTAAGTAAAATATACTCATTAATGTTTAAAAAAAAAACTAATTTAAATATAAATTATATAAAATAAGTTTAAATGTTTTTTTTCCATATTCACATACACAACTAACATAAATCATTGAATTTAAAATCTTTTCCTTTCATAAATCACAATTTTTAACATTAACTATTTACAAATATTCATTGATAAAAATTAAAAATAAAGATGAAAATTAAATGTAACAAAAATTCAATATTTTCACTATGAAAAAGTCAAAGAACAACCCAAGAAACAATCAAATTGGCCTCTCAATCGGGTAAGTCCCTCTGCTAACTATTTTAAATATATATTATATAAAATGAGTTTTTTTTTAATGTTGCATTATGATTTTTTTTTAAGAAAAAGGTTGAGCTTGACATTAATATTGTTAATTACATAAATATATTTCAAATGTATTAATATATGTTATTAGTTTTGAATGTTTCTAAGGTGATGATTATAATTTTTATTTTCTTATTGATTAAAATTGTTAATTAATATAATGTGATTTTATATTTTTAAATAATTTAAGTTTGAAGTGTTTTTAAAAAGAGTTTTGATTTTATCATATTAAATATCATGGGAATATGATGAGTATGTAAACTTTAATTCATAAATTATAAATACTTATAAAAAAATTGTAAATACCATTGAATAATACTATGGGCCTCTAAAAACTTATAAATATCATAGAATAATACCATGGGACAATAAAGTTTAAACTATTAGTTGTAAATCTATCAATGACTAAATCAAGGTTATGTTATTTACTTTATCTTCTGAGTGAAGACAATGACATGATTAGCTCTAACTAACAAGAATTAGTGCACCCTCTCCACTCAAGTATTTTACAAATGTTGTAATGTTTAACATTTTGTCTCGGTCAAAATAAAACTAAATAAAAAATTAAATTAAATTAAATATAAAGGATGATACTCTTGAGCCCATGGTTTTTTCCCATGGTATTCTCAACCCATGGTTTTTTCCCATGGTATTATTCTCTAATATGGCCTATTTAAAGGCTAAGAATTAAACCGACATAGATCCATCATAAGTATCGATCTACTAAATGCCGAGAGGAATCCCATCTCTTTTAACTATAAAATAGGTTTTCACCTCAAGAAAGAGATTGGATCCATCTCAACGCTCAATAGATCCAGAATTAAGATGGATATATGAACTAAAAAGGGGATATTATATATGTTGCCATCAAATCTTGTCTTTTTGAAATGAAAAGTTGTGAAGTAATTAATGTGATGCTTATAAACCTGTTTCATGTTACAATTTAGAGCTTGATGTTCCCATATAGGGGATATATTTCTATATTCTTGTTTCGTGCTTGTACATATGTGTTTTAAAGATAGTTTCTATCTTACAAGATTAAGGGCTTGGTTTAGGTTGACATGAATGAATCTGGCCACATGTTTAGATAAGACAAGTTAGAACATCTTAAATTAATTGAAAGTGTATATGTATGTTACTATAGTTTGGTTACACATTGGATAAAGAAAAAAAGATACAATGTGTTGAAAATAACCTTATGCAATTCAATGTAAGAGCTTCACATTTCCATTGCAATAACACTCGTTTAAAAACCCTGATAACAAAATAGTTTAAAAAAATGTAAAATAGTTTATTTACCATTTCTATATTTTGAATATAATGTTTTTATTTTAAAATATAATATAATATTTTTTTGTGTTCGGGCGCTCTCCAACCCCAACCCAGTATGAAAGAGATGTTGTCCTCTCCTTTAAACAACTAAAATAAAATAATAAAAATAAAAATAGTGATACTTTAAAATAAAATAAAAATATATTTTTGAGTTATTGTATTCACCTATATTTTTTCGTATAGTATTTTGATGATTTTTCCTATGGTGTTCTTCTTTATTGTAGGCTAATCAAAACCAGGGATTTTATGTTTCTCTAAATGGTTGCGGATTTGAGTGAATATATCTGCTGTATCCCACAGTATAATAGCCATTTACTGTTCCATGGTTAAACATTGAATCCCAACAATAATGAGAATTAGAGTCATAGTTATAATGGTGCTTCCCTTCTCATGTTCCATGGTTAAACATTGAAGCCTAATAAAAACAGTAAAGGTGAAAACACCAAATATCTTCATCCCTTCACTTGACTTACCCTTAATTTTATGAATTTCATTAGTTTCTACATTTTTAATGAAAATTTGGCAGAATTTACCATTTAAATATCTTGGTTGAAGATGTTTTATTTAATAAGACTCAACAAGCATAAAAGGCACAAGCATAAACAACATTTAATATTCTTGAAGGTCTCTAGTTATGATCCTTTGGAACTCAATATCAGTGAAGACCCCATTCTTTACATGCAATAGGAGGTCAATAATTTTCTCTAGAGGATCATGCATGATAGTTTTAGGACTCTGTCATTTTTTTTCTCATTATTATTTACATTTGTTTGATATTTCACTATGTTTCTAGTCTATTTGGTTGATTCTTTAAGATTGATATTTTACTATGTTTGTGATCAACCTGGTTGATTTATTAAGATTGATATTGACTTCCTCTCTTTTTTTTTAATTTCTTTTTGGGTTTTTTTTAAGTTTATAATTTCAATATTCATTGAGATTGAGAAAATTAAAAATACAATCATTTTAACATTTATTTTAGTTGATGAAATGAGAGGGTTAAGGAGATTGTTTTAACAATGAAAGAGGACATTAATTTTGTTATAAAAAATATGTTTTAATTTTATGGAAAGTTTTCAAATTATTTTAAATTGTTAAAAGTCCATATTCTTTGGAAATAAGTAAGTAAATTAAGTATTTAGGAGTGAATATATATTTTTATAAATTACTAATAAATTATTTAAAGTGATATGGTTATTCTTGGAATAATAACGATGAAGTAGTATACATTATTAAATTACTAAATTAATTTTTAAATATAAATAAAAATAGTTGTTTATGTTTTGAGTATGCATTTTAATTGTTGAAATGAGAAGGGTGGGGAGCTCATTTTAATAATAAAATGGGATATTGGTCCTAGGTACAAAACTCCTCATTCCTCACATGCAAATCCAATTCCGTTGAAATACGTAGGGTTATATATGGCATATTTTATCTATGAAAAGTAAAAGTATTATTATATTATTATTATTAATTCAAATGCTTTAAAGTCCTTTTCTAATTGTAATGTTTATATAGTGGAGCAAGCTAATGAGTTAGTACCTAGGCCCAATATGAGGAATGATCAATTAAGTGTAAGAATGTGGAACTAATTTATAAAATCAAATGATATTAAATGAAATGGAACTTCTTCCATACCCTGTCGTTGTTGTTCAAGGGAGATATATCAATACATTGTGATTTTCCTCATCTTTTTGCAAGTATTCCCTCCTCATAATATCTTCAATCCGCTTTTTTATAAATCCGATATTTAGCTTGAACATCCTCCCAAGCTTCTCCATGCATTTACATGTTAGTTGTTCACAAGGTAGCATTTTCTACTCTTCATAATGCGAAAAATTAAGGCATCAATTGCAAAACACTGATCCATCTTATCAAATTCAAATTTTCTCTTCTTCTCGAGAAAATTACCTCAGGTTCTACAACTCTAATGTATATTTTGATATTTTGATCATATCTAATGTATATTTTGATATTTTGATCATCTCTAATGTATATTATGATATTTTTATCATCTCTAATGCATATTTTGATATTTTGATCATCTCTAATGTATATTTTGATATTTTTATCATCTCTAATGTATATTTTGATATTTTGATCATCTCTAATATATTTTGATCATTTTAACAAAAAAAATTTGATCATCTCTAATGTATATTTTAATATTTTTAACAAAAATGTTAATCTATATTTTGATCATTTAACAAAAATATTATGGATAAAAAAACATTGATTGTATTTGATAAGATGGATCTATGTTTTGCAATTGATGCCTTAATTGCTCACATTATGAAGAGTAGAAAAATGTTACCTTGTGAACAACTAACATGTGAATGCATGAAGCAACTTGGGAGGATGTTTAAGCTAGATATCATATTTATAAAGAAGCAGATTGAATATCTAATGAGGGAATACTTGGAAAGAGAGAGGCAAAGTCATAATATATTGAGACATTTGCCTTGAACAACAATGACACGGTATAGAAGAAGTTTCATTTCATTTAACATCATTTGATTTGATAAAATGTTTCCACTTTCTTACACTTAATTGATCGTTGCTAAAAACTCTTCAATATTTTATATTATTGAGATATTATTAAAATTTGAGAACTGACGATATAATTTTTTGGTAACGTCTATATATTAATGGAATGTTATTTTGTGACATCAAATTATATAAACCATAACGTTACAATGAATAATAGGATATATTTGTTTGGATTGAGGAGAAATAGAATGTGAAACCTACTTTAAGATATGAAATATTGTTTACTTTACAATTCATATATTTGTTTGGATTGAGTAGAAATAGAATGTGAAACCTACTTCAAGATATGAAATATTGTTTACTTTACAATTCATACATGATAGAATTAAAATTTCCTTACGTTCAATGAGAATTAAGAAATCAATGGCAATGCTTTCTATTTTTTTGTTTTTAGGCTTTGGAAAAAGATGTAGATTTATAATTTTTTTAACATTTGTGCAAATTATATATACATATATATTCACTATGAAAAATTCAAAGAACAACCCAAGAAACAATCAAATTGGCCTCTCAATTGGTTAAGTCCCTTTGCGAACTAATTTAAATATATATTATATAAAATGAGTTTTTTTTAAATGTTACATTAGGATTCTTTTTAAGAAAAAGGTTGGGCTTAACATTAATATTGTTAATTACATAAATATATTTCAAATGTATTAATATATATTATTAGTTTTGAATGTTTTCCAAGGTGATGATTATAATTTTTATTTTTTTATTGATTAAAATTGTTAATATTAATATAATTTGATTTTATATTTTTAATAATTTAAGTGTGAAGTGTTTTTAAAAAAAGTTTTGATTTTATCATATTAAATATCATGAATAAATATTATGGGAATATGATGAGTATGTAAACTTTAATTCATAAATTATAAATACCAGGGGCCTATAAAAAAATTGCAAATACTATTGAATAATACTATGGGCCTGTAAAAAATTGTAAATATCACAGAATAATACCATGGGACAATAAAGTTTAAACTATTAGTGGTAAATCTATCAATGACTAAATCAAGTTTATGTTATTTACTTTAACTTCTGAGTGAAGACAATGACATGATTAGCTCCAACTAACAAGAATTATTGCACCCTCTCCATCCAATAATGCTACAAATGTTGTAATGTTTAACATTTTGACTCGGTCAAAATAAAAATAAATTAATTAATTAATTAAATTAAATATAAAGGATGATACTATTGAGCCCATGGCTTTTTTCCCATGGTATTCTCAACCCATGGCTTTTTCCCATGGTATTATTCTCTAATATGGCCTATTTAAAGGCTAAGAATTAAACCGGCATAGATCTATCATAAGTCTGGATATACTAAGTGCCTAGAGGAATCCCATCTCTTTTCACTATAAAATGGGTTTTCACCTCAAGAGAGATATTTGATCCATCTCAACCCTCGGTAGATCCATAATTAAGATGGGCATATGAAGTAAAAAGAGGATATTATATATGTTGCCATCAAATCTTATCTTTTTGAAATGCAAAGTAGTGAAGTAATTAATGTGACGCTTATAAACTTTTTTCATGTTACAATTTAGAGCTTGATGTTCCCATATAGGGGATACACTTCTAGATTCTTTCTGCATGTTTGTACATATATGTTTTAAAGATAGTTTCTATCTTACAAGATTAAAGGCTTGGTTGACATGAATGAATCTGGCCACATTTTAGATAAGACAAGTTAGAACATCTTAAATTAATTGAAAGTGTATATGTATGTTACTATAGTTTGGTTACACATTGGATAAAGAAAAAAAGATACAATGTGTTGCAAATAACCTTATGCAATTCAATGTAAGAGCTTCAGAACAATGTAACAAAGACATGTAGATTAAGTTTAGTCTTTATTGTGCAAAAGTACAATATGGTAGAGATGTAATATTAGTCATGTTTAACATTTTGACGGGATCAAATTATATAAAAATAAAACTAAGAATAAATAAAATAAATTAATAATTAAAGTACAATAGTTTATTTACCATTTCTATATTTTGAATATAATATTTTTATTTTAAAATATAATATTATATATTTTTTTTGTTGAGGCGCTCTCTAGCCCCAACTCGGTATGAAAGAGTTGTTGTCCTCTCCTTTAAACAACTAAAATTAAATAATAAAAATAAAAATAGTGATACTTTAAAATAAAATAAAAATATATTTTTGAGTTATTGTATTCACTTATAGTTTTTAATATAGTATTTTGATGATTTTTCCTATGGTGTTCTTTAATGTAGACTATTTAAAACAATGGATTTTATGTTTCTCCAAATTATTGGGGATTTCAGTGTATATATCCGTTGTATCCCACAGTATAATAACCATTTATTGTTCCATGGTTAAACATTGAATCCCAACAATAATGAGATTAAAGTCATAGTTATCATGGTCTTCCCTTCTCATGTTCCATGGTTAAACATTGAAGCCTAATCAAAATAGTAAAAGGTGAAAACACGAAATATCTTCATCCCTTCACTTGATTTACCCTTAATTTTATGAAGTTCATTAGTTTCTACATTTTTTATGAAAATTTGGCCAAATTTACCATTTAAATTTCTTAGTTGTGGATGTTTTATTTAATAAGACTCAATAAGCATAAAAGGCACACGCATAAACGACATTTACATATTAGTGAAGGTATCTGGTTATGATCCTTTGAAACTCAATATTAGTGAAGACCCAATTCTTTACATGCAATAGGAGGTCAATCATTTTCTCTAGAGGATCATGCATACTAGTTTTAAGACTTTGCCGTTTTTTCTCATTATTATTTACATTTGGTTGATATTTCACTATGTTTTTGGTTTATTTGGTTGATTCTTTAAGATTGATATTTTACTATGTTCAATCATTTTCTCTAGAGGATCATGCATACTAGTTTTAAGACTTTGCCGTTTTTTCTCATTATTATTTACATTTGGTTGATATTTCACTATGTTTTTGGTTTATTTGGTTGATTCTTTAAGATTGATATTTTACTATGTTTATGATCAACCTGGTTGATTTATTAAGATTGATATTGACTTCCCCTCTCTCTTTTTTTAATTTCTTTTTGGGTTTTTTTTTTAGTTTATAAGTTCAATATTCATTAAGATTGAGAAAATTAAAAGTACAATCATTTTAACATTTATTTTAGTTGATGAAATTAGAGGGTTAAGGAGGTTATTTTAACAATGAAAGAGGATATTAATTTTTTTATAAGTATTATTAATTAAAAAATATATTTTAATTTTATAGAAAGTTTTCAAATTATTATAAATTATAGAAAGTTTTCAAATTATTTTAAATTGTTAAAAGTACATATTCTTTGGAAATAAGTAAATAAATTAAATACTCAAGAGTGAATATATATTTTTATAAATTACTAGTAAATTATTTAAAGTGATATGGTTTTCTTGGAATAATAACGATGAATTAGTATACATTATTAAATTACTAAATTACTTTTTAAATATAAATAAAATTAGTTGTTTATGTTTTCAGTATTCATTTTAATTGTTGAAATGAGAGGGGTGAGGAGCTCATTTCAATGATAAAAGGGGATATTGGTCCTAGGTACAAAACTCCTCATTCCTCACATGCAAATCCAATTCCGTTGAGATACTTTTGGCTATGTCAAAGTAGTGTTATATATGGCATATTTTATTTATGAAAAGTAAAAGTATTATTATTATTGTTTTTAATTCAAATACTTTAAAGTCCTTTTCTAATTGTAACTTTTTATAGTGGAACAAGCTAATGAGTTAATACCTAGGACCAATATGAGGAATGATCAATTAAGTGTAAGAAGTGGAAACAATTTATCAAATCAAATGATATTGAATAAAATGGAACTTCTTCCATACCCTGTCGTTGTTGTTCAAGGGAGATATATCAATATATTGTGATTTTCCTCGTCTCTTTCCAAGTATTCCCTCCTCATAATATCTTCAATATTCTTCTTTATAAATCCGATATCTAGCTTGAACATCCTCCCAAGCTGCTCCATGCATTTACATGTTAGTTTTTCAAATGGTAACATTTTTCTACTCTTCATAATGCAAACAGTTAAGGCATCAATAGCAAAACACCGATCCATCTTATCAAAATCAATGTTTCTCTTCTTCTCGAGAAAATTACCTCAGTTTCTACAACTCTAATGTATATTTTGATATTTTGATTATATCTAATGTATATTTTTATATTTTGATCATCTCTAATGTATTGTTTGATATTTTGATCATCGCTAATATATTTTGATCATTTTAACAAAAATGTTTTGATCATCTCTAATGTATATTTTGATATTTTTAACAAAAATGTTATTTTATATTTTGATCATTTAACAAAAATGTTATGGATAAAAAAAACATCGATTGTCTTTGATAAGATGGATTGGTGTTTTGCAATTAATGCCTTAATTGTTCGCATTATGAAGAGTAGAAAAATGTTACCTTGTGAACAACTAAGATGTGAATGCATGGAGCAACTTGGGAGGATGTTTAAGTTAGATATCATATTTATAAAGAAGCAAATTAAAGATCTAATGAGGGAATACTTGGAAAGAGAGAGGAAAAGTCATAATATATTGAGACATTTTCCTTGAACAACAATGACACGGTATAGAAGAAGTTCCATTTCATTTAACATCATTTGATTTGATAAATTGTTTCCACTTTCTTACACTTAATTGATCGTTGCTAAAAACTCTTCAATATTTTATATTATTGAGATATTATTAAAATTTGTGAACTAACGATAGAATTTTTTGGTAAAGTCTATATATCAATGGAATGTTATTTTGTGACATCAAATTATATAAACCATAACGTTACAATGAATAATAGGATATATTTGTTTGGATTGAGTAGAAATCGAATGTGAAACCTACTTCAAGATATGAAATACTGTTTACTTTACAATTCATACATGATGGAATTAAAATTTCCTTGCATTCAATGAGAATTAAGAAATCAATGGTAATGGTTTCTATTTTTTTGTTTTTAGGCTTTGGAGAAAGATGTAGTGTTAAGAAATCAAGGGTAGTGGTTTTTATTTTTATGTTTCTAGGATTTGGAACAAGATGTAGATTCACATTTTTTTTTTAAGATTTGTGCAAATTATATATACATATATATTCAAATAGCATTAAACAAAAATATATACTGCAAAACCAAGGAACGATTCATAAATATATATTGTACTAGAAATAAAAAAATATGTCTACCTACAAAACCAGGTGATCCAGGTGAATATTTATGGCCACCCACATATTCCACCTATTCAGTTTCATCAATTTTCTTATTTACTATTTTTAGCAATTTTTTGGGTCCTGAACTTTTGGAACCATTTTGAGGTACCCAAATGATGTGTTTTGGGCATGATTCCTCCGAAACTTTCACAAAAATTTCATCAAAAGTTGTATTCCTCGGAGAGATCTTTCCAACGAGGTATCATACACATCAAACGGATATAATATGACCAAATTACGAACTCGGGAAATTGGATGCCCAGCTAACCCCAACGAGGCCCATAAAATCTTGGTGCTTCATCTCTTCAGGTTAAGGTTTTGGTTTTTTAGGGTTTTATCTTATTTTTAAATAATTAAAAGTCCCTCGAGCCTCATTGTAAAAAAATTTAGAGGCATGTAGCCATCACATATCTTCTCAGAGATAAGTTACCATCACTCGAGCTAGTTTATTTCTCATTATGTCTGTAAACATTTTTTAGTATTTCATATTAATGAAATGAAGTTGTTAGTGTGAATTCTAATCGCAAGCGTACGAAAAAAAACTCACTTTAGTTGTGCATAACAAACAACCCTAACATCAAAGATGTTTGCCAATTTCTTTAGATTTGCAATTATTTGACCAAGACAAATGCTACAAAATTGAGATCTATGTAGTTAAAGACATTAAGCAGTAAATAAAATCAAGAGTTGGTCCATGCATCCAATGGATAAGACAAGAATATTTTTAAATAAATTTTGTATTTATGACACCTGGTAAGGGAACATAGAGAAATGTTACCAGTCCCCCTCAATGGGATGGGTTCTTATATGTCCTTAGTGCTTCAGATCTAAGATCTCTCTCTCTTTTGATGGTGTAGAAAACCCAGACAAAAATGGAACTCAAAGGGAGCTCACAAGAAAAATGGTAGCAAAATATGACAATGATGGGGGATCAAAGTCAGACCAAAAGTATAGATCTAGAGTGATCTTTAGGCAAAAAAAGGTAGTGAATGAATGGAAAACCCCTTCTATTTATAACAAAATATTGAGTAAGTCTAGATATTGGTGCATAATTATAATATTGTTAACCAAATCTAGATCCAAATTTTATGGAATATTTTATTATATTTGTTGGAGGGAAAAAGAATTTGAATTTGGTCAAATCCCTTTATTTGTAAATAATAAATAAATAAATGATTTATTTATTATTTTAAGGATGTGGTTGAGTAATAATTAAATAAATAGTGATTTATTCAATTAGTTGTAAATGATTTAGTCAAATTTAACAAGGAATATTATCTAAATATGGTTTAAATAATTATTCCCAGAAAATAATAAGATAAATCATGATTTGCTTCATTAATTTTCCCGTTTTGGGTTAAATATGACTGTGAATACACTAAATCAAGAGACTAATTATCCCTTGAGGAAAATCAAACAAATAAGGATTTATTCAATTATTCCTCACGGGGTTTCCTGTTTAGACCATAAACAACTTAATAAATTATGGATTACTAAGTTATTTTTCATAGTGAAAGCAATTTTACTTAGGGTAAAATTGGTCTTACATGGTGTACTTTGGTCATCTAATAGTAATAGGTTAGATGACCAAAAATTGGTGTAACAGATTTCCCCCCAGCGTGTGAGCGTTAAGAGCTAATCGTATGACCAAAGTATGTTGTAAGAACTCAATCACCAGACACTGAAGGGGGATTCAATGAGAGAGAAATATAAGGTAGACTAAAGTGCTAGAGGAAAAGACCCTGAGGAGGCGAGACTTACAGGTGCGACAAGTCTCTTTTTTGAGTGAGTACATGTTCTACAAGAGGCAAGGGAGGCATAACTATGTCCGCATAGATAACAAAGTACAAAGAATAATGTGTCCAGTAAACAAGGGACTGAACCATATAGTACATGTTGGCATAAACATGGGCCAGATAAAAAAATGATAATGGATCCTATATACATACTGTACCTGGGACAACAGCCATGACTTATACAATAATATCTGAGTACATGAGATATAAGTACAACCAAAGAGGCATTATAAAACAGGAGAGAGCTTTGAAAATCTGAATGATACATGCAAACTAAAAGGCGCTGCAAGAGGCTGAGATCGGAACCATCAAATATATGGATCTGCATCAAGGCTATAAATAGAGAAAACATCCAAGTATGTGAAGCACTTGGGCCACTCCCTCATGAGGTCTGAAACATCTCACACACACCCGGGAATCACTAGTACAATCTGCTACATCATTGAACCATCAAGTATACAGATCTTGATCATGTCGTAAGGAGATGGAGCAGAGAAAAAATCAAGTCAAAGGGCAATAAAGAGTCCCTTCTCGATCCGAGGCACCGAATCAAGTGGAACATTAGGGGAATTTTGAGGTCTAAAATGGGCCTTCTAAGGAAAATGTACAATCAAAATTCACTTTATGAGAACCAATCACATTTTAGGGGATGACATCATCCCTAATGGTTGAGGTGGCATTGCTTGAGTTAAAGGTACTTACTTGTCACATTCTCAATGGTGGATAAAACTCATGGTTAACCATGGTAGTGCTCTAAGTACTTTTAAAGTCAAAGTAAAGTACTCATAATAAATGTCATTTCACACTTTTTGAATAAAAATATATTATTTTTATTTCATATTTCTTGAAAGAAACAATGCATATCCCTATACATTTATTATATTATATTATTTTTATATAGTATATTAATTACATGTTATTATACAATTTAAATAATATAAATTTTAATTAATAGCATATAATATAATTAAGAATTTATAAATTTATATTTATATTTTATTTAAGTTATTTAAGTACAAAGGACAAATGCATTAGTTGTTCAATGATAATGAATTTTTCTTGAAAATTTCATTCTTATTTATAGTCACATCAATAAAAAAATTTATTAATTTTATTTTGGTACAACTTTGGAATTGAATTTAACTATGGTTACATGGATTGTGGTGCAAAAAGTGAATTGAAAATTCATAAATATTATTTTATTGGTTTAACTATTATTTTATTATTTCCTTAGGAGGCCCATTTTAGACCTCAAAATTCCCCAATGGTCGGGTCCAAGGTAAACCGCCCTCTAGACCTGTCTTCTGGAATGAATGAGGTGATGCCGACAGAAGGAGGTCTGCCATAGGTGAGGCAATAAGGAATCCTCAACTAAGGCACAAGAGATAATAGTAGAGCGACTGATATACTGACACCAGGGATAATGGTGGAATGGTGGGTACTGTAATATCCCAAAATAGGGATTTTCTACAAGAAATAGAATATCTTAAGATATTCCAAAGTTGGAGCTTCAACAACTCATGAGCATGGAAATGGGGATCAGCTCATTAGATGTAAAATAACATCCCACTATAATATGAGAGAACCTCAACAAGTATATGCCCTATATCCTTCTTCCCAAGTGGGGAAATGCAGCAATATAGGGCATAAAACAGCTGTCTTCAGAAAATAACGCTATACCTGGGAGGAATTGGACTTGGATCCCTAAGAATACATCATATAAAACTCACATGCAGAATTAGAGGTGAAACAAATCACTCTAGCTAACATAAACAGATCTCCCAAGTCAATGCAGCTCAATTAAGCCAAAACCCCATAGCCTAGCTTATGCAAAAAGTATTGAAGCAAGGACTACGTTATTTTATTGAGATTTTATGCAGAAAATGATGAGAAATAATATATCAGGAGTTTACAATCATCCAATGGCTGAGAAAATGGAGATTCCTTCCTTTTTATACAAAATAAGATCAACCCGGTAATGGTTTCATGAAGTACAATGTATAAAAATGCAGATCTGCAGATTTGGATCTGAAAAACATAGTTATACTGCAACACTGTATAAATTTGATTGAAATATACAAATCTCAGATGAAGGATGAAGTACAGAGCTTTCCGGGAGAAGGGTTGGCCCTTTCTCCAAGGAACAAGCTCACAAGAAAGGGATCAAACCCTGCCACTGCTACACTCTGGAAAATGATGCAGTTTCTGAAGCTAACTACACTGTAGATGATGGAAGGTGATGTGGCCACATGCCAAGATGTAAAATGAGCTCCGGAACCTCCTGCACAGATCTTTCAAAGCAAGGGGAGTTCCCTCCTCTAAAAGATAAGCTCAGTAGCTGGTGTTGTGAGTCTCCCACTGCAACACCCTGCAACACAATGTCCCTTGCTATAGGATTAACGTTGTGGCTAAAGGAGGATTCTAGGAAAAATCCCATATGTGAGAAATTAAGAACATAACTCCTACAAGAGATCACTCAATGAAGGAGAAGGAATCCCTAAGCAGGAATGCCTTGTGTTGAACATCACTGCAACTCTGCTAATCAGCAAGAGGCTGCAATTAGTCTAATCATACCAAAAATAATAATCCATAAGCTAACCCCAAAAGTCTGCTATCTTCCTCCTTATAAGATTTGTGAGCCTCCTCACCTTGGGTCCCACCAAGTAGGATTTCCAACACCATGTGAATCCTTTCCCTCCAAAACTGCGTTGTAGCTCTATCAAGACTGCTCCTCCAAACTGCGCAGTTGACTTGGTCAACTTGATTGAATAAACCTGATTATTTTTCTGTTCACACAAGGGAAGTGCAAAATCAAACCACCAAGTTATCCCCTTTTCACACCAAGAGGGACTTTATGCCAATACAAGTTAAATATGGGTCCTTTTCCCCATTTATTCATCTACTAGGTGCAAAAATCAAAATCTAATATTCCAATTAGCTACATGCTAATTTTAGGAATATTACAGGTACTGAGTAGTGGGCTGACGACTTCCCTTATTAGAGCATAAAAGTCATGGATGACTTGGCAGCAACTGACGCAATATCAAAGGGGATAGGGGACAGTATGACTAAAGGCCATAATGTGCGACACGAGAGAGGAACCAAGAATGAAGGATGGAGGAGTATAGTGGGATACAAAGGGACTCGGGATAGACTCCATGGATGTGATGATGACTCAACTCAGATTCTCTAAACAAGGGCGACTCGATGATGCTGCCACACAGAAAAGGTCCGGTGGAGACCATAAAAACATGAGTAAAAGATGGTTACTCACAACGAAAAGCGACACGAGCATGGAAAAGTATGGGGGAAAAGTGGTGCCCCAAGTACAAGTGTGGCAAGTGAAGAAACTCAGTTTTGAGGAGTGGTGAAGTCACCCCTCTTGGAAAAAATGTGTCCAGGTGAATTATCAAATAAAAAAAAACTAAAGGATACCCATTTGAGAGCTCAGTTAGAGATTTCTAATAGTGCTGACAGTTTGTCAAACCAAGCTATGGTTTGGTCGTAGCTGGAAAAATAAAAATCTGGGATTTCTCTTTTAACAAGGCATTTTCCCTCCAATTTAATTCATTTGCAAGTGTAGTTGTTGTGAATGTTGAGAGGATAAAAGGCCCTAAATCTTGCAGCGATCGTAGTGGAAAAATCGACCGTTGGAATCGAGATTTGTCAGTTGTAGGTAAGATGCCTAACCCTACTCTTTCATTTCAGTGGATTGAAAGTTACGTTTAGGCACCCAGAGCTATGGAATAGACCTTGAATATTCTTCATGGCTGGGTCGCACTTTTTGGGGCAATATCTCTAACCTGAGTAGCAGGTTTTGGGCAGAAAACTGCGACCTGTCCCAGGATTTTCCTGAAAAGTGCGACCTGTCAGAGAAGGGAATTTTGGTGTTGTTTCTTGGCTGAGAGATGGGTTTTTATAGTTGAATGCAGTATTTACTTTCTGTACACTGACAAATGTGAAGGTTTTGTGAAAATATGGCAGAATTGAGGATCAACTAGAGAGAGAGAGAGAACTAGACACATTACGGTCGAAGATCCGAGAGGATCATGGTGTCCGTAGTGCATTGGCCAAGTTTGGGGTCCTGAAGTTTCTAGAGAACCCTTTGATGAGAGCTGGGGAGACCTTATTGGCCTATATTGTCAGCTATCAGGATCTGGGTCACGATATATCTATAGTGCAGGGGAACCAGATCGAGTTGAATGTCCAGGATTTATATTTCCTGATTGGTCTCCCACCACTTGGGATGGCGGGGAATATGCAACCAGTGTTACCGTGAGGGCAGAACATCATGGATTTTGTAGAGCGCCATTGCCAACGAGGTATCCATGTGAAGGGGACACAAATACCAATCGGGGATTTAGAGAGATTAGAGACTCGTGCTGTGGCTGCATCGATGCTGTGGATCCTGGGAAAACAGACACTCCACCACATCACTGGGAGTCAGATGATGCTTGTTGAGAGTGTGTTGAGTGGGACCTACTATGGGTGGGCCAAAATTATGTTTTTTTCATTGAAAAGACAATTGTCTCTATGCAAGCGGAAAGTGAACCATGATTGTGCATATGGTAGAGTGTTGTGCTCACTCTTCTTTGAGAAGATCCTAACACTCCAACCTTGCATACAGATCCAAGATGGGGGCCCGAGAGAGCCCATGATGCACTGCTGTAGGTGGCTACTGTGTAGAGGGGGAGGTGGGGCAGTCGGATGGGTGTTCCAACCCTAGTTTTTTGCTCATTGGGATCATATGCCATTGTACATAGACGACTATCCCTATAGTGGGATGAGTTATCGTGGGGACCCAGACTTGCCACTGCCGCCTGGTCGAGTATGGGGGCCCGATGGTAAGTGAAAAGTTGCTAATATTTTATGTGAATTTTAAAGATTCAGAAGATTGTATATGGTACTGATTCATTTAATTTTGGTATGCAGATATAGCACCAGTGAAACTGACAGGGTACATGGGATGGCCTGTAGTAGCAGGAGTTGCAGGACCTAGTGGGACGAGAGTAGCAAAAAATGAGGATGCAGTGGCCCTCCTGGATGACATCCATCGTAGATGTGAGAGGCTTCTGACCGGCATTTGGGAGTGTGGTTGGTAAGACTTGGATGACCAGTACATAGAGCCATGTATTGGTCTACCCTCAGAGTGGCAAGGGATCATGCGGCGCATGGCGATGGTTGGACAGGGGATGCGTGATCTATGAGCTGCAAGAACAGAGCTATTGGCCCGAGATCCTCTAGATAGTGAGTAGGTGTAGGGGTATGTGGTGCCCCTAGTTTTCAGTTTTTGTAACATGTTATGGGCTCTAAAAAATTTTGAACGACACATATTATGGATAGGCATCATTTTTATGGTCTATGTTATTGTCTTGTGTTAAATGCATGTGATAAGTGCCAATCTAGAATATTTTTTGAAATTATATCTACATAGTGATTTTGTCCTCTAGGTACATGAATGAATGTAATTATTACAAATTCACGCATCAAAAGCTTCACTCATAAATATCTTCTAAAAAGGATAGCATTATGCACATGATAGACACCATTCAATTGCATGACAAGAAGCAGGGAATATAGATGAACATGAAGGTGAAGGATGCGATAAGAAAGGGCATCGACTAATAAACCTCGCACTGCATAATATTCAGCCTGGCTATTGGTGGTAGTACCAATGCATATGTCGTTCAAGAGAACAAGCGAATGTAAAGGGGTAAAAATGGACCAACCTGCCGAGGCTAAATTTTGGGAGTAGCGACTTGCACCATCAGCATAACCAATATAATGTGTGGATCGGGGTCCATCTAAAAGGTGCCACAAGATAACAAATGAGAGGATGATGAACAATTATAGCAACCCAAATGCAAGGTAGAAATCAAACAAACACTACTTGAGGGAGTGCTCTAGGTAGGATGTCTACCCCCCGCATACCAACGGGTAGGTGGTGTGTGGGAGTTTCCTTGGGGGAAAATTGTGCTCAGGTCATGAAAGTCACCATAGACATGGATGGTGCCATTCCTCTTATGGGCGGGAAAGATGAAGTCAGGGGTGGAAAAGGCTTCCATGATGTCATCATCACAGTAAAATATGGGGTGACTAGTGGAAGGGTAACCACATGATGTAGAAAAGCTACCTGACTCATCATCATGAGAAGAAAGGTTCACATGCGCATCGTCACAGGGGGGTGATGGAAGAACAAGACGATAAGGGATCCACTGATGTTGAGCCTAGGGTGATCACTGAAGGGAGGTCAAGAAAAATAGAAGGGGAATTCTCAAAGGGATATTCCACCACGGATCTCATGGATGAATGCAGCTTGAGTTTCCCACATCTGTCGCATCTAAGGTAAAAGAGGAAAATCATGGGTATAGTGACCATAGAAACCGCAGCAAGAACAAGATTTGTTCGTGCGAATAGGCCTGTCTGTCTTGGGCTGAGTGCCCTGTTGTTGGTTAGCAGTGTTAGGTGTATTCTCTTGGGGATTGGGTTGTGGATTACCTGGGGCATATTGGTTTTGGTTGCCTTTCCTCTTCTTTTTAGAAGTAGGAGGATTATTCACACCCTGCTGTGCATACACCTGCCCCTTGGGGGGTGGTGGCTGCTGTTGTGGGGGTTGAGAAAGCAAGGGAGGTTGAGGTGCTAATGCTGGAGGAGCTGGAGCACCAGGCTGCAGATATGGATGATAAGGAGGTTGGGAAACATTGTGGTAAATAGGTTGGGAAAAATGAGGATGCATGCTGTATCCTGGATACATGCTACCGAGAGAGGGAAAAGTGCTAGAGGAGCTGGCCCCTCCTTGAGGGAAACCATAACCCATGGGAGGATGACTGTATGGATGAGAAAGAGCTCCAATGATACCGTCGGTGGCATGTGATGCCCCTAGTGCATTGGCAATACCGGGTCTAGGGAGATCAGGTAAGACAATATAAACATAACCAGACTATGCATAGATCAGGTCATATGTCAATGCAATCTAGAGGGTAGCTTCTTTAGTCTGAGAGAAATGAGATGCGAGATATTTTCTAATAGCAGGAAAAAGGGATATAAGAAATCAATCCATGTAGACATGGTATTCAAAGGTAGGGGCTCGACATAGGATCTTTCTTCTCTGTTATTCCTGGACATGATTGGATAGGCGGGTCACAGATGATTGACAGAAAGAGGTTGAAAGTTTGGTACCAGTGTCATAACGAAGGGGAAGCTGGAAGTAAGACTGAGAATCACGGGCAAGAGTCACAAAAGTAGTATGAGAGGCGGAGGCCTGGTCAACATAACACTTAGAAGCTTCTCCAATAAGCGTACGCTGGAACAACCGAATATGGACAGAGTCATCGGTGATGGAGTTAGACAAACACCACATGTGGAAAGATCGAACATGGTCTGTAGGATCCTCTCAAGAAAGACCTTCAAACTTGGGGATGTTATAAGGGAGCTTGTTTGACATAGCAGGCCAACCAGGGTCATGGTGTGTGGGTTCATTGATCAATTGGTTAAAATCGGGAAGACTGAGAACTACCATATAAGGGAGCAAGGGAGCAGCCGGAATAGTTCCTGTTGCGGTCCCACTAGTATTATTCGCAGCATTAGGGTCGAGGTTACCACCAACGTTAGGTCCTGAACCAGACATGGTGAACGTGACATGAGGAGAACCAGGGATAGAACCAAAAGGGGAACTCAATGAACCAGAAGCAGAGTCAGAATGGGGACTCGGTGGAGGACTAACTCAAATCCTATGTAGAGGAGTAAGTCTTCCTAAAGGAAACTAAGGATGAAGGCCAAGAACTCTTCGGGATAAACACCTTGGGGGTGCAATGATGGAAGAACAGACACATATCACAGAATGAAGAGAGACCAACAAGGGCAAAGAGGTGCAGGATCAAATGATTACAATGTCGAAACAAGGGCAGAGAGGTGTAGGATCAAATGATTACAATGTTATAGTCTTGGCCTGGCAGTGTAAACCAGGCGCTCTTCACTTAGGGTGTGTGTGTTAAGTGTGTTAATTCTAATTTTTAAACCCAGACATGTGTAGAGAAAAAGAAAAAATGTGTTGTATAACTGTAATTAAATCTGCAAATAACAGTAAAGTAAATTGAATATGACAGAAAATAAACATCTAAAGATACATCAATCTAAAAAAAAGGAGGCGGGCTTCCCAAAAACTAGTCTATGGGTGGGAAAAATCTAGTAAAAACACACAAAAAGTGTCCAATGGATCTAAATTCAGGAGGGACAGGGATCTAGAGGTTAGATATGCTAGAAATAGGTGCAAAAAACAAAAAAAAAACAGAGGGAATAGTGCTACAAATGAGGTGGCAAATGGCTACAACCTGAAGGGAAACATAAGGGACCTTAGAAGAGGACCAAAAAAACGGAAAAGAGGTGTTTTGGATGGATGAATAACAAATTTGAAATGGATCTGAAGGTACAAGATCAGATCTAAAAAATGGCTGAACACACTGGACCTTGCATTTAATTCGGCCTGGGATAAACTCCTCTTAGAAAGGTGGAAGGTGATCGAAGCCCTATAGGGGGCTAGGTTCCTACTTCAAGAGTAAAACAGAGTAAGCATGTCCAACAAAAAGGAGACCGAGTTCAAGACAACCCCGAACACTACCTGCAGATAAACCCGGTAAAATTCATAGAAAAATTCTTAAGATAAAGTATGTTGTGTCGCAAGCCACCTATTTTTAGCAAAGGTCACTGTTTTAGATATTTTTCATCTCAAGGTTGAGGTAGCAGATTTGCCCAAAAAGTGTGGCCTACACTTTCAAACTCTCATAGCAAGTTTAAAAAAGTGTCATCTCAGTTATGGTTGATACCTGCCACCTGTGCAATTGGCCCAGAAACACACAAAAGTTATAATTTTTACTGTTTTACGGTTTTAAAGGTTAAAAGAAACATCAAGAAAATCAAAACAAGAAGCTCAAGAAAAACCCTAGGGGTTGAAGCAGCTGGTCATGCAAGGATCTGAAAAACGACATTGGTCGTAATTATAAACCCTTGTGGAATCGCCAGTTGTTAGTGTGAATTCTAATTGCAAGTGTACGAAAAAATCTCACTTTAGCTGTGCATAACAAACAACCCTCACATCAAAGATGGCTGCTAATTTCTTTATTTATACAGTTAGTTGACCAAGACAAATGCTACAAAATCCAGATCTATGCAGTTAAAGACATTAAGAAGTAAATAAAAGCAAGACTTTCTCCATGCATCCAATAGACAAGAAAAGAATATTTTTAAAGAATTTTTGTCTTTATGACACCTGGGAAGGGAACATAGAAAGATGTTATCAGTCCCCCTCAATGGGATGGGTTCTTGTATTTCCTTAGCGCTTCAGATCTAAGATCTCTCTCTCTCTTGATGGTGTAGAAAACCCAGACCAAAAATGTAACTCAAAGGGAGCTCACAAGAAAAATGGTAGCAAAATATGACAATGATGGAGGATCAAAGTCAGACCAAAAGTATAGATCCAGAGTGATCTTTAGGCAACAAAAGGTAGTGAATGAATGGAAAAACCCTTCTATTTATAACAAATATTGAGTTAGTCTAGATATTGGTGCATAGTTAAAATATTATTAACCAAATCTAGATCCAACTTTTATGGAATATTTTATTATATTTGTTGGAGGGAAAAAGAATTTGAATTTGGTCAAATCCCTTTATTTGTAAATAATAAATAAATAAATGACGTATTTGTTATTTTAAGAATGTGGTTGAGTAATAATTAAATAAATAGTGATTTACTCAATTATTTATAAATGATTTAGTCAAATTTAACAAGGAATATTGTTTAAATAATGTTTAAATAATTATTCCTAGAAAATAATAAGAAAAATAATGATTTATCTCATTAATTTTCCTGTTTTGGGTTAAATATGACCTGGAATATTAATTAAACTATTGTTTAAATAATTATCCCTTGAGGAAAATAAAACAAATATGGATTTATTCAATATTTCCTCATGGGGTTTCCTGTTTAGACCATAAACAACTTCATAAATTATGGATTACTAAGTTATTTTTTATAGTGAAAGCAATTTTACTTAGGGTAAAATTGGTCTTACATGGTGTACTTTGGTCCATCTAATAGTAATAGGTTAGATGACCAAAAATTGGTGTAACAGAAGTGTTATTCTTGTTACATCCCTCAGGGAAGCTCTATATGATAATATGACACTTTCAAAGGTACTTCTCCCTCCAAGATACCTAGATAGAACTTGCATAAGATCTAGGGTTTCGTGAATTGTCATGGAAAAAGGTACTCCTAAGACCAAGGAAAGAAGGAGAAAGGGCCTCTTATGATTGACTCCACTGAGTACTAAGCTCATACAACCCTCAAAGTGTTAAAATATGAAATTCCTATGCATAAATTTAAAAATTATGTGCAGAAACATGAAATTTCTATGTATAAAACTGAATGTGCTTGCATAAAATTGAATGTAATCTGTAGAAAAATGAATGGAAATTAATTTACTTAGCAAAATTTTGAATTTACTTTGTAGAAAAGTGAATGTAATTTTTAGAAAGTTGAATGTAGTTTGTAGAAAACTAAATATATTTTGCAAAAAAAATGTATGTACTTGCATAAAATTGAATATTCTATGTTGTTACCATTACTTAGAATGCATATTTCTTCTTCACAATTTTTTAGATCAATAATTGTAGATAGAACATAAAATTAAGGATCATATGAAGATATCCAAGCTGAAATATAAGAAATCGAGAGTTAGGTCCAATGACTAGGGGAAAACCCACACACAGAAAACCCAAATGATTCTTGTTTTATTATATTTCTTCAGTTCTTTAGTAGAGTACACACACACACACATTGTGTGTGTGTGTGTGTGTGTGTGTGTGTGAGAGAGAGAGAGAGAGAATGAATAAATTCACCAATGTCTGATCAACTTGTAGCTGAAGCGCTTTTGCTCTTTTCTTGAAGATCTCCTCCTTATCTTGATCACATCTTTTCCTTCACACTTGCTCCAACTCTTCCCTTGCCCTCACTCTTCATTTTCTCTCGCACTTCTCTTGCACACACTCAACACTAGCTCTCCTTTTTCACAATGAACATGCTACTCTCAACTCTCACTTGTTCTTTCTTAAATAAATGATAAAGGAGAGGAGTTAAAAAATTAATTCATGCCTTGAGCCAATAATAGGAGAATTGAATTCCATGAGGGTGGATCTATTTGAGGAGAAGAATAACTCATCCCAAGAATAGAGAGAGAGGTACACATGTCCTAAGGAGTTGGGATTCGAATTAGGAATAGAGAGACTTACACTTAGACATGAAAGAATATTTTGTGAGTGTTACAAATCGAATTGAATGAGGGAGTTACAAGTGCATTTAATGAGGATGAGTTACACTTTTTCCATACATTGAATTAGTGAGGGAGAGTTAAATTCCCTTAAGTGTGGAGTTTATGATGCAGGGGCATTAGGCTCAAAAGTTACTTTGTACATAAGTAGACATAGGGGGTCCCACGTTCTTTAAATTTCTTGTAAATATTAATATTTTGAATAAAATTGGTAGGGAATTGTAATTATTCTCAAGTCATTTTGAGAACATTGGAATTGGTTAAGATAGGAATACGAAGAGTCAGTTTAGGATCAGTTCAGTTATTGAGTCTAATTTTAGGAATTGGGAATGCTAAGAGTTGTTGAACTGTTTGGAGACCTGAATCAATTCAGGTCATCCTTGTGGTATAAATGTAATCTTGAAGAGGTTAGATAGAGGGAGGTAGAGTTAGAGACTAGAACTTCTTCAGCAACAGAGTAGGAGGGTTATGGCCACTGAACTGAATATCTGGCATGCCATGAAATTGTAAGTGATTGCTTTTGAGATTGATCACCTGTATGTATATATATATATATATATATATATATATATATATATATATATATATATATATATATATATATATATATATATATATATGGAGAATTGTTTATAAGTTCCATGTGTGGCTTTATGCCTTCTTGGTCGAATCATAGGAAGAATTGATTCAGTATTATTGTGCATTTGTCGAGTTAAATCTTGTGTGAACACATGAGTTCTTGATGAATGATTCTGTGTAATTGAGTCGAGTCCAATAAGCAAGGGTATGGAAATTTGAGTGATAAAAACCGTTTTAAGAGCCATGACAATAGACTGTGAGTCAAGGAGTGATTGTGTGGCAATTATGTAGTGAAGAACCTTGTAGGATCGGTTCTGTGCGAATTTCTTGTTCCCCTCGGAAGAAAAATGAACCATACTCTCTGTGAATGAGTGACTGTGTGTGCGCTCTGCATAAGAAATAGGGAAAGGGTGAATAAGGCCCTATTGAAAGAGCAAGGTATAACTACGCTTTGTCTATCAAAGAATAGCAGAATTTTCTGGAGCGTAAACCCTGACTGAGTGAAGTAACAAACTTGTTTTGTTAAGTGGATGATCGACGGCGTAGTCCGATTACTATGAATGAGATTTAACTACAACGGAGATTTGTTACAATGACAACATTTGAATAGTATCATTGAGTCGTATTGGAGCCACGAGTTAGTGTTGTATGCGGAAGTGAGTTGAATGGAACCTGGTGTGTCGTCGAGGAAGATGGAACCATGAAGAATGAACAGTAACGACGGGTTGGAGTGAAATCGGTAGTTGATCGCACCACCTTTGAAGTGGTAAGTGGTATTCAAGAAATCAGAGCGATTCCATACGTTGGGCGACACGTGTCCTTGAGCAAATTAGGAAAACCGCTTTCATCGTGCACCATCGCGCGTTATTTTTCGGGCATCTAAGCCAAGCGATATCCGTCGGATCGTATGAAGAAAGACGACGTGCTCTCCGCCATCGGATGTGGAAGGTCGTTAGCGTTAGGCCCATGCGTACACGCATATTGATTGTTGTTGCTTAGCGAAGGTTTGCGGGCTTAATAAGGTATGTGCAAGGTGTTTATATGGGAAAAGATTAATCGTATGTGTGATTGCACCCAGGATTTTGTTAAAAGTCGGGGTGAGGCCATAAACCTATGGTTGAGGGTTACACGTACTGTGCAGATGTTTAAATCATAGAATCGGGCCGGTTAATACCTTGGATTTAATAACCAGCAGATGGGTAACTTAACACATATACGCCTAGTGTTAGTTGCACGGAGTTATGTGAAGATGGAATATTGAGTTATAGATATAGAAGAAATGTTGAATTAATATCTCAATTCTCTGAATTGAGATATTAAAATAACCCAGACTTGTTTATTTAAATTTGCCAGCGTAGAATAAGGGAATGCTGCGACATTACCAGAATTGTGGATTGGTTGGGATATGAAAGTTTGAATGAATTTGTACACACAGCTTGGATGAAAAGTTAAGTAAAACAGGACTGTGGTATTGAAAGTTATCAAGTGGTATCAGAGCTTCAGAAATAACTCTTTTGTAAAAGTCCAAGTTTGGTAAATACAGAGAAACCAGACTTGTGGGAACTGATGAAATTACAGCATACAGAGATACAGTGAATGTAATTGCAGAATTGCAGAGTCAAATTGGAGGACAAGTGTTTTTAAGACTGCAGATTTGATGAAGGAAGATTAGGCAACAAGGATACACAGAATCACAGTGAACATGATTTGCAGAAAGTGTGGTTGCTGAAAGTACAGAAAAAGTTTGATAGTGAAGGTAGTGAGCCTGATATTCAACTAGAGACTAGATAAAGAGGACAATTGCAGTGTTCTCAAGAGAAGGTGAGCAGTGTTTAACTTTGATTGAAGGATTTTTTGCAAAATTCAGAGTGTAGACAATTGAAGACATCTTAGCAGAAGTAGATCACAGCTTTGAGAGCAGTGGTAGAAGAGTCAAACAAGGGAATCTGAGTAAAGAAGGAAAGTGTGGCAGAACCTGGAAGATTCCCAAGAGAGTTTGGATGACAGAAGAAAAGAGGTGTTCTTGAGAAAGTTGCAGAGTGAAGCCTAGTGAGAAAAAGGGAGTGCTCCGAAGGTTCCTGCAGAAAGGGGACCAGTACTTGCCAAAAGCCGGATCCAGAGGAAAGGATTGGTGAGGTGAGTTGCAGCAAGAGAGCTTGCTGTTGCAGAGGCTTAGTGCAGCTTGCGAGTGAAGAACTCCTAGGGAAGAAAATGGCTACTGAGAGCCATAGAAGAGACTGCAGAGATTGCAGAGGTTCTGAGAGAGGCCACAATAGAAGAGTGAGTGAAGATGCCAAAGAAAATGGCATAAGGAAGAAACTCACAGATGAAGAGTATTGGAAGGAATTTGCTAAGATCAGGGAAGAGTTCAACAGATTGAAACTGAGGGTAGAAGAAAGCCAGAGAGTCGGTTGGCTTATGAAAAAGAGAGTAAATTGGAAACCATTACAGTTGATGTTGAGGCAAAATAAGATTTCCCTATTGATAGAAGAACTCAGAGAAACTGAGTTGAAAGAAGGAATTTCTTCTTGTGAAGCAAAACATAGCACAAATGAAGAGTGAAGATCTGCAAGAGATCTTGAAGGACAACAAGAAGTCTGTCTTACTGAAGGGGAAGTCATTGAGGAATTCCTGAGTTATTGGACAAGTCCATATGGTGAAGGGGCTTGTGTTCTTGAGTCTGACAAATGTGAAGTGATGACAGACTCCACAGAGGAAGAAGAACCCAGAGTTCTTGAAGCAAAGATGGAAATTGAAGATTCCATGTGCACACCTGTTCAAGAATAAGTGTTTGAGGAAGCAACCAAGGCTGAAACGTCTTGTGATTTGAAAACTAAAAAGTTGTGTATAGGAACACCACAGGAAGAGGAGCAAGCTTTAAGGTTTGCTGAGGAGGAGGCATTGAATCTGAAACCTGTTCAGATCAATGATGATATCGTGAGATCTCAGGAAGAGATGAAGAAAGAAGAGTCAAATGAGGATATCCAACATAATGTTGAAGCTGAGAAATAAGGGCCAGCAGAAGATTGGTCAAGAACCAGTAGAGGCATAAAGGGTTGTGTAAGGTTCCTGAAATCTACTCCTATTGAAGTTGTTGAATTGTATAGGAGGTTAGATTTCTAAAGAAGAGAATTGGAAAAGCAGAGGACCTATGCACTGGATAGGTTTCTGGGAAAGCAAGACAGGAAGACCTTCATGGATGGAGTCCATGGAGCAGACGATGGAAGAAAAGCGAGGGTAGCTGATAGTCTCATGAAGGATGCAGATCAACATACTGAGATGCTGACAGAGGATTTACAGAGAAGTTCTGAACAACACACTGATGTGTTGTAAGAGAAGAAGGGGACATTGAAGCATTGGAACTTTACTGCTGATGATTCATGTGTTAATCATGTAGAGAAAGAGGAAGAACAATAGGTGGAAGTTGTCAGAGAGATGAATAAGAAGGAAACTGTGTTGGCTGAAAACATAGTGAGGGATCATCATTTGGGCATGATGATTGGAGAAGTGGAGATGGCTCTGAAATCTGAAGAAAAAGATGATTAATAACTTCTGAGCCTTGGACCAGACTTGGAATTTCCAGGAGAAGAATTGGTGACTAGGTCATCAATTGAGGTTGTTGGGTCTCATGGTTTTAACACTGATAGTTTGTTTATGTGTATAGGTGATGCAGAAGACAATTCATCCTTTGAAATTGTCTTGGAAGGAGAAAAACTATTGCTGAAGGAGGATGAGACAACCATGTCTCATATGCAGGGATTTGTCACTGTCATTGACAAGGAAGAATTGGCTAGACTGATGGGCCAAGAGCAGGCTGACGAGCATATTTTAAAAGCTGCTGAAGTAAGGAAGAATCAGAATTCCATGCTGACAAAAGATGAAGATATAGTGGCTAGAGAACTTGATTTTATTGCTGAAGTCAACCAAGGAGGTGAAAGGCAATTGCTGGAGATTTCCAATGAAGAAGAAGAAAATGCTGAGTCTAACTTAAAACATGTTGAAGATGTAAAACAAACACATGAGAAATGGCTGAACTGTTTGCTGGGAGCATTTGGAGAAGAGAAAGGGATTGCAGACCCTGGAGAAAGGATGCCTGAAGCTGTGAAGAAGAGAGGAGCAGATACTAGCTTGCAGAATAATATTCTGTTTACTAGTATATTGGATGAGCATGTCATTTCCGGTAGGGAATTAAATGGTGAATTTTTTTCTGAGAATGAATTTGACGATGATGAACAAAAGGAGAATGCTGCAGAGGGAGATATCCTAAAGGATATTCATGATGTTTGGGTGGAGGCAACCTTGGCATCAGCAACACCCATGGTGGCAGTTAATGCAACATGGGGGATGGCACCTGCAGGAGAAATAAACATGTTGATAGCATGCGAGACATCAAGAGCAACAATATTGGCAGCGACAGAGATTGAAAGCAGCAGCATAGGGCAAGATAATTTCCATCTAGAGGATAAGATGGACATGGAGATTGAATACATAAGAAGACTGATGGTAAGGGTGTCTTCGAAGCAGCAGACAACAACAAGGAAACAAAAGGATCTTTGTACAGGGAGAACAAAAGCAGATTGTGAAAGTATAGCTGGAAGTGAATTACAGAACAAAGTCTGGAAGCCTGGAGAAGATCAGTTGAACGATGATGCCGCTGATGGACAGCAGTAAAACCAAGTTTGGGATCTTGGAGGCAAAGACTGAGAGAACATGATCAGGAGATCATGAATAATTTGAAGCTTGGGAGTCTGATGCAGGGGCATTAGGCTCAAAAGTTACTTTGTACATAAGTAGACATAGGGGGTCCCACGTTCTTTAAATTTCTTGTAAATATTAATATTTTGAATAAAATCGGTAGGGAATTGTAATTGTTCTCAAGTCATTTTGAGAACATGAGAATTGGTTAAGATAGGAATACGAAGAGTCAGTTTAGGATCAATTCAGTTATTGAGTCTAATTTTAGGAATTGGGAATGCTAAGAGTTGCTGAATTTTTTGGAGACCTGAATCGATTCAGGTCATCCTTGTGGTATAAATGTAATCCTGAAGAGGTTAGATAGAGAGAGGTGGAGTTAGAGACTAGAAATTCTTCAGCAACAGAGTAGGAGGGTTATGGCCACTGAACTGAATATCTGGCCTGCCATGAAATTGTAAGTGATTTCTTTTGAGATTGATCACCTATATGTATATATATATCTATTTATGCAGAATTTTTTATAAGTTCCATGTGTGGCTTTATGCCTTCTTGGTCGAATCATATGAAGAATTGATTCAGTATTATTGTGCATTTGTCGAGTTAAATCATGTGTGAACACATGAGTGCTTGATGAATGATTATGTGTAATTAAGTCGAGTCCAATAAGCAAGGGTATGGAAATCTAAGTGATAAAAACCGTGTTAATAGCCATGACAATAGACTGTGAGTCAAGGAGTGATTGTGTGGCAATTCTGTAGTGAAGAACCTTGTAGGATCGGTTTTGTGCGAATTTCCTGTTCCCTTCAAAAGGAAAATGAACCATACTCTCTGTGAATGAGTGACTATGTGTGCGCTCTGCATAAGAAGTAGGGAAAGGGTGAATAAGGCCCTGTTGAAAGAGCAAGGTATAACTACGCTCTGTCTATCAAATAATAGCGGAATTTCCTGAAGCGTAAACCCTGACTGAGTGAAGTAACAAACTTGGTTTGTTAAGTGGATGATCGACGGCGTAGTCCGATTACTATGAATGAGATTTAACTACAATGGAGATTCGTTATAATGACAAAAGTTGAATAGTATCATTGAGTCGTATTGGAGCCACGAGTTAGTGTTGTACGCGGAAGTGAGTTGAACGGAACCTGGTGCGTCGAGGAAGATGGAACCATGCAAGAATGAATAGTAACGACGGGTTGGAGTGAAACCGACAGTTGATCGCACCACCTTTGAAGTGGTAAGTGGTATTCGAGAAATTAGAGCGATTCCATACGCTGGGCGACACGTGTCCCTGAGTGAATTTGGAAAACCGCTTTCATCGCGCGCCATCACGCGTTATTGTTCGTCCATCTAAGCCAAGCAATATCCATCTGATCGGATGGAGCAAGGTGACGTGCTCTCCACCGTCGGATGTAGAAGGCCATTAGCGCTGGGCCCATGCGTACATGCATATTGATTTTTGCTGCTTAGCGAAGGTTTGCGGGCTTAATAAGGTATGTGCAAGGTGTTTATATGGGCAAAGATTAATCGTATGTGTGATTGTGCCCAAGCTTTTGTTAAAAGTCGGGGAAGGCCATAAAACTATGGTTGAGGGTTACATGTACTGTGCGGATGTTTTCGCGCTGGTTAATACCTTGGATTTAATAACCAGCGGAAGGGTAACTTAACACACATACGCCTAGTGTTAGTTGCATGGAGTTATGTGAAGATGGACTATTGAGTTATAGCTATAGAAGAAATGTTGAATTAATATCTCAATTCTCTGAATTGAGATATTAAAATAACTTGATTTTTTGGTTTAAATTTTCCGGTGTAGAATAAGGGAAGTTTCATGGTTGCTAGAATAGTGGATTGTTTACAAAAAAAAAAAAGAAAAAAGAGTTGAATGAGCGTACACAAAGCTTTGATGAAAGTTGAGTAAAATGGAACAGTGATTTTGAGCATTATCAAAGTACTGCTTTATTCCAAGAGAGGGGTTCAATTTTCCAAGTAAGAGATCCTCAATTTAATTTACTTATTTAATGAGAGAATTCATTTTTATTAATCCATTAAAAGTGAATGATTTTATACTATTTTATAAATAATAGTATAATAATAATAATAATACAAGTAAGGATAAAAATATTAATTATTGACTTGTATAATCGTGATTGATTTGATTTTAAAGTGGATTCCATATGTCGAGGTCATCCTTGATCATTTAGACATGACTTCCTCTGAGAAATATGGAAATTCCTTTGTGTTATTATCTTCCTGTCCTTGAACAAATCTATAGTTGAAACCCCCGTTGCAAAAATTTTGCACCTATATTTTCTCAACGGACTAACCGATATGCTCATCAGCAACCTTTATCTAAAAAATCCACTGCATTCAAATTCTTCTTCTAAGAAGCATTTGATCGTCGATAAATCCTTCTTCTTCTTTTCACCTCCCTTTGAGCTTTGTCCCTGAGTGGAACCCTTCTTCGGCTTCACTTTACTAGCAAAGTCTATGTTCTCCTCTTCCTCCCTTTCATCCTTTGCTCCTTTGTTGCTTATGTTGATATTACCTTCAACAAGACTAAGCCTTAGATCCTCTTGCATGAAGTTACTACATAGGCATTCCCAAGTTGATATCGTCCAATGATCCCCTAAACAAAGGTCCTCCATTATTTAGAAAATCCATTGATAGAAACCCACAAAAGTTCCTTGCCATCATGATTCTCACCTACAACTGCAAGCTCATCACATACATTCTAAATTCCAGTGAAATAGGGAGTCACACCTTCACATTTTTACATCTTTATGTTCCTCAAATTCTCCTTGAGAATCATGTTATGATTCTCTGATGGATCCTAGTATAACTTCATAACAACATCCCACATTTTTTTTGTCATTCCCTTCTCTACAATATAATGGGACAATATGATCTCATACTCCATCGAAAACCATCCTCTTTTTCTTTTCCATCTATTTCTTGAAGGTAGCCAGCTGTTGTGGATCTGCTGGATAACATTTGTCATGAACTCCTTTAATCCATGCTCATCCCACAGGAATTTCATTCTAGATTTATACACGCCAAAATCAGAGCCTTCATAACGTCTATCCTAATCTCTGATGCCTGTTGTAGCCATCACTGTCAAAAATCAAAAATTGGGAGAATAAACTAAAATTTCCTCTTTTCCCTACGGCCTTGATTTTTCTACTCCCACTTCCTCAACAAATATGCAATATTCTACTGCTTGACTACGGAAATCCTTCTATGATTTTCATAGTTCTTGCTACCTCAACTGGGCAACTTGCTCAACCTTCCAAAATTACTTCTCCATAAGCTAGTACATGATCTGGAACTTTTTCAACCTTTCGGAAGTCCTTGTACAGAATCTAGTACACAATCTACTACTCCCGAAGCTTGTATTCGTTGATTAGAAAGTTTGCTACGACCTTCTACTTCTGGAAACTATGGATTTCCTTCTGGACCTAGATCTGGAAATCCTATGATAAATATGGAAATTCATTTGTGTGTAATTCTCTTCCTGTCCCTCAACAGATATATAGTTGACACCCTCGTTAGAAAAAAAAAATCACCCAAATTTTCTCAACAAACTAACCCATCTGCTCATCGAAAACCTTTATCTAACAGATCCACTACATGCAAATTCTTCTTATGAGGTTATTCAATTTTTTTCTCCACCTGGAGCTGGAAATAGAACCCTACTACCTCTTCAATTCACATCTTTGGATGGCCTCCGCAAATCTTGAGAAATGGTGCCCAAAACTCCCTCTGAAGTTGCATAACTTTTCTCCTCTCGCTTCTAAACCTCCAATATGATCTTGAATTATAGGATACGATGTGAAAAGTCCTTGATTTTAATTACTGAAAATTATCTCCTAACCATTCTACAGTTTATTTGTTATTACAACAAATATCAATAAACTCAAAATTGAAATATTCACCAAAAATAAACTACACTGCGGAAAATAATTTGGAACTGATAAATAGATGCACACACAAAATAAATAGACACCAATGTTTATGGACCAACGTTCTCGGAATAACCCTAAAAGGAAAACCGATGCAACAAATAAGGGTTTATTTTATTATTATTTATCAGTAAAGATTTGAGTACAATGATCTGGTTGCCAAGCTAGAAATCCTCTAGAAAATATACTAGAAAAATAGTTGGAGAAATTTTTCTCCCTCTGCAATAAAATTTGACCTCCCTCTGGCCTACTCGTTCTCTCTCCCCAACAACTTGGCATACCTGGAACTCGCACAACTAGCCTAGGAATTTCATACTGCCTATGGAAATTACTCACTCTAATTTTTTAGTGATATTCTAACCAACAACTAAAACGACTCCCTTTATCGCACTCACACTGGGTTTTATGGTTGGTCGCATTGGTTATTCGTCCTCTCTGTAGAATAATTTCGGCCTCCCTTTTCCTACCTCTCTAGCACTGGAAATTTGTTGGGGAACTCCTCCAGAATACTCTTTTCTACTCCCTCAATCACTGATTCTCTCCTTCTCTGGCTTGAACTCACTTCCTTGTTTAATCTTTGCAAATGGATAGCTCTATATACCAAGGAACTATCTCCCTCTTATTCCAATTGCGTCTATCTCCTTCCCATTGATTTTCTCTTATAATCTCTTATTGGAGCTTCAATTACCATGATTAAATCCTCCTCAACAACTAATATAATCTTAGACTTGATCCATGTGAGTCTCTAGAGAATTATTGATATTCCTTAATTAATTCCCACTAATTAACCAATTTTCCTAAGTTAGACTTAGGAAAAATTTAAATGACGATTAATTAATTTAATTAGGCAGTTTCACAAGCTTATCTCGCGAAATTTTTTTATTTTTTTTGGAGATCGCATGCTCATTAGTATACTAGACATAAATTGACACAAGAACACCTATCCAATGCTACAAAATCTAACATTCCAAGTGAATCAAATATTTAAATTTCCTTCCCACGTTCCAAAATTATTAAATTTTTATATGTAGATGAGTGGAACTTGAGAGATGCCTCATCATGCCGCACCATATATTAGATAGGGAGGTAGCTAAACTTCATATTGATGGATATTGAGAAACGAATCACCATATATTAGATAAGAGTATACAAATAAACAACCTCTACTCACCATCTTGCCTACTTAGTACCCATGGAGATAACGTGTGGCAACCACAACTAGATTTTGGACCCTTGGAGTTGCTTCCATGCTTGATTTGGGGATTTTCCTCAAAAGGAGAATGATCATGATGGTAGGAGACATTTCCATCCTTGTATTTTCCTTGATGGAGAATTTGGAGCCCTAAAAGGGCATGAAATCATCACCTTTTTAGGTATACAACTCACACATGTGGACTTATTTTGGCATATCTTGTTGTAAAGCTAATTGGTTGGCTTGTAACCCACTTATAATTTTTTTTTCACTCAAAATTCAAACTTGTGTAGGGTATTTTACTTAGAAATTATAAGAGGAGAACTCATATAAATAGAGTATGACAACATCCATTCATTCATCATCACTTTTGTGGAATTCAACCTCTCTTAAAGAAATCTTCCTAGCTATTGTACTTTGCTACTTTGTGGAGATGTGATCTTACGTAGATTTTTGGCTATTGGAGACTAGTGCTTGTTATGGAGATGTAATTTTTGGATTGATAGAAGGAATGTTCTTGGATATCTATTTTGAATAATTTTTTTGAATATCATTTATGGTTATTGCATGCAATGAATATTTCTGGGGTTTCTATGTTACATGTCTGAATGCTTATATTTATATGAAATTCTTGGAAAATTTTGCATGTTTTAATCTTGTATCGTTGGACTCACTAGGGCCTAGGGAAACTCCAAGTGAGCATTCATATGGTGGATTTCTCCCCTCATAAAGTTATAACTAGGGTTAGCAAGTGAAACCCTAAGTTTTTCCCCTTTATTACCTTCAAAGGTTTGATGTTTCTGTGGTGAAAATCCCTAATGCACCATCACCCAAGAAGACAGAAGGCTTTTGCATTCATATTGGTGATAAAAAAAAAATACAAAAATTTATATTTTTCCTTCTTTCCTTGAATTTTTTCTCTTCAAGGTAAGTTTTTAGGGTTATGGTTTCAAGCCAAATTCAACTAAGGCTTGGATTTTTACCTAATTTGAAGTTATTTCACCTCGCTTGGCCTTAAAACATCAAAATATAGCAAATTTCATGATTGAAATTTTTTCCCTAGAGCTGAAATTGTTAACCCAAGGAAATTTTAGGGATTGTAATACTCTATTTCTGCATGTAAGCTTCAACTTACTATCATTTGAAGGTTTTTCATTCTATTTTTTTATCATACCTTTCAAGAAAACATTTTCTCTTTAAATTTATGCCTAGACATTCCATTGTTGAGCCACGTTTTAAAAACCATAGGCTACAATCTTTACCTCTTTTTCCTATTCATAGGTATGCCACTCCTTATTATAAAAAATTTATCCTTGTTCCTAGTTTTAGGTAACTTAATTAAGCCTATCAAAGTGTCATCTTGATCCTGTTACCCTAGAATACCATTTAGGTGACCTATATTGGGAAGCCTCTCGTGTGCTAAAATTCCACTAGAGAGTAGGAGTTGGAGTGTTGAGGTGATAGTGGCATCCACCTAATTTTTGTGTCTTAGTCTAGCATTTTTCCAGTGAGGCCTCTCACAGGACCTTCTATAATTTGAGAATAATAAGCTTCACTAATTTAGAAAAGGTAGTTAAACATACAACATAGATTCTCTTATGGAGATTACAATGGAAGAAATAAGCCCTAATTATTCATTTAGCTTCAAAGTTTCAATTCTTATAGAGTGAGGTAAGTATCCCATAAGGCAGTCTGGTAAGTATCCCATAAGGCAGTCTGAATTCAATTTGATGACTACCCATTTGGTTGTTATGAAAGAGTCAAGGCAATGGATATTTTGGATCTACATGAGATGTACCCTGCTTTGGATTTCAAGGATATTCCTAGATATCCAAATCATTGGGATACAAATTATATGATAAATGTTCTGAAATTTTATGGTGATCATTTTCATCAATTTATCACGTACAAAAATACATCATATATGCTTTAAAGGTAAATATGGTTCATGAGGATGCTCTCATGAGGTTATTCATTAACTTGCTTGGGACTAATCAATGTGAATGGGTTGAATATTCCTATGGACCTAGAAACATTCCTACGTTTGTCAGATGATTTTGTCACCCTCCTAGAGACAGTCTAGAGTTTCCATAGACCAGTGCCTAGGACATCTTAATATAGCAAGGAGCCCTTTATACACCCCCCTAGAGACAGTCTAGAGTTGCCATAGACCAGTGCCTAGGACATCTTAATATAGCAAGGAGCCCTTTATAGTTTGGGTTGTCAGTCCAAAGACTCACTTACTATCTCTTGTTTTGAACAAGGGAATTAGTTTTGAATGGGACTAATGTCTCTCAGAAGCTGATACAAAGATAAGAATAATGTAGGAACATAATGTAAAACTTCGGCATGAAAGCATCAGACAGTTAAGAGACCGCTTACTGTAAAGAGGGCCGATTCAAATAATATATCACAAAAATCAAACATCAGGAAGTGAGTGCAGTGAGGAAACATAAGAAGATATTAGCTGACATGAGACTGATACCCAGATACACAACAGAACCATATAAGGGCGCACCAATTTACGAATCCTTATATGACAATGGCGTTTTAAAAGCACCCTCCTCAAGCAACTAATATAGAAGAAAATATGGAAAGAGTGAACATGGAACAGTATATCATGACTAGGCCTATTTAAAGCGCTTGACTAATTCCAGAAAGGGCACCACTTAAGATGAATCCTTACTGCAAACTAGTGAGCCACTCACATTCTAGAACATGATACAAGAAGATAAATTGTATGAAATGAGATAATGTATTAACACATAAGAGAAATTACATACTGTGAGATACCAAAGACCAGAATCCTCAATACAGTTATAACCCCTCCTCACTGAGACCCTACGGGCTCTGAAACTTCATACAGAAATGTTACAAAATGTATACAGAAGCCTTCTCACTGCACAGTTTGCTGACAGAAATCTGGAACCCTTCAAATGTCTTTTTTCTGAGTATTTATAGAGAAGACAGAAACTTCTAGAGGAGGAGGGAGACGAGGCACAATTAATGACTCAATTTGAATAAAATGGCGGAAAACATTCGCGCCTTCTCTATGAATGACTAGCTATAAATGAATATATCTAACAATCTGTCTAAAGAAATAAATGCTGGGAGATAAAAATCCCCTTATATACAAGACAAAAATAATAAAATATATACACTGTGATGCTTTTAGCTGAGGGAAAATCTG